>RJWJ010002591.1:41458-98504 GCA_004363605.1 Indri indri | reverse complement strand
GCTGTTTTTCCTCCACTGCCTGGGAGCACCCTCTCGTCTAGACTCTCAGAGTCCAGATGAGTAATGTGGAGAATTCCCATTCCCTTTAGGGTGTGGCAGATACTCTAAATTACTGCACTCAACATTCTTTCTAATTTCACTTCAATTTTCTTTCTTGTACTTTGCAAGGTGGAATGCTCCAACTACATTCTCCCAAGACTCCCTTGTAGCTAGTCCCCACATGTGACCTCACTGTCACCGAGAAGACATATTGCTTGAGACTGGGAGACAAAGATACCAAATATGAGTGGTGGCTCTGCAGAGAGAGATCGAATCTGGCAAGTGCAGTAAGCCAGGCACCTGGATATCCTGGGACAGCTGTGCTGGGGATTTCGGAGTCTAAAGCCCAGTTCTCTAGCCTTTCCAGAAATTCCACAAGATACCTAATACCTTTTAATAAACCTTTCTCTGCTTAAACTACCTAACATGGGTTCTGTTGTCTGCACTCAAAAATCCTGACCAATACAGGGTGATACTGCACCCCCAACCCTTGGAGTAGCCCCTACAAACAGAGCACATTGGAACACAGTAGCCCAGTTCCATGTGAGTAGCTGCAAGGTCATTTCCTTTGATTTCAATTTCCACCTGCCAGCTCCAACGTAAGAGTGGAAACGCCAAGTTCATACTGGAGACAATAGGAGGGAATCCATAAAACCTGGTCAAAGAACAAATGTCAAGTCAGGGATAAGGTGAATCAGCAACAAAATCAACCCACAGAGACCTCAGGCCTCAGCAGAAATGAGCAAGAGAATCCACATCTGAAGAGCAAGATCACGTCAGTTGGAGAAGTAAAGCCAGGATACAAGGTCCCAGTTGAGCATCAACAGCATTTAGCTAAGTCAGGAACCCTTCAGGAAGAACGCCAGCCCCTTCACAGGCGTGCATGCTCTAATCTTGGTGGACCAATATATGGGATGTCTTCACATTTAATTGGTGACCTTTTTCCTTGTGAGCATGAGGAAATGGTATCTCCTGCTCAAATATCAGAGAGCTTTCTTGGTTTAAAATGTAAAATGTATCACAGGTAATTTGTCTCAGTCAGCCAATGTATCATAAAAATATTTTAATTCCAAGTATTGCCTTTGTTTATCTTATAAGATAGAGTTAATGGGAAAAAGTGAAAGCAAACCCAAGTTCAGTTGTTGCTTCTAATGAGGCAAAACCCTGTCCAGAAGAAGCGTTGAGGACCAAGCCTTTCTCCGATTGACAGGCGGAGTTGGGAGTCCTCAGAGGGAGGGTACGGTTGCAAAACACAGCTTGCTTGTCTCAGTGGCGGTCCCAATCCCCGTGGCATCGACCAGGGAACAAGTCCATGCAGCTCCCCATTGGAGCAGGGTCTCTTTCTGTCATGCCTGTCATCAGTTGCAGCTCCCTAAAGGGAGAATGGCCACACTTTGAGCATTTCATTCCTGGGGTTTCCCCCTTTCCCTCTTTTTCCATAACAATGCAGCAAATAGGCTTTTCTAAAAAGTTCTGAGTGTTAAGAACAATCTATTATATTTGACTGGAGATTTTTCATAAACTCTTTCTTCTTGCCCAAATTCTTCTAGCTAATTCTGACATGCTGGCTACAATACCCAGTAGCCCCTGTGTTTGACAATGACTCTTCAGCAGGTCTCTGTGTGAAGTTTACAGGAGAAAGACCTAAGAGGAAATGCAAGGTGTTACAGGAAATATCAGTTCTTTGGCTCTTTCAGCATTTTAATTCCTGTTTCTTTAATGAATAGGCACTGAAAAAGTCATTGCTCTGCGTGATCGTCTTCTTTCAGTCACCCACATGAGAAGACATACATGCTAACTGCATGACTACAGATTACAGCAGCTTTCAGCTGTCCTACAGAAATCTACACACTAATGTACATCTAAAATAGTAAAGGCTTTGGTGGTTTTGTGTGAAATACATAAGAGAACTGAACAAGGTTTGTTTATACTGAGTACTCAATCAAGTATCATCGAGTGATTATTTTCTACTTTTATTACTAATGTCAGCTTTTTTGGGGGCAGGGAGAGCTTTCTTTCCCTTTAATTGTTTGGCTATCGTTGAAGGGAGATTTAGTCTGCATTTATCATTTATATTTTCTCTGTGAAAGCTACTCTGTTTTTTTGTGGTATCATTCTTGTGGTGAAATGTTCTTACTAATTTTTCTAAAGGATTCTTTCAACATCGGTAGTATAGCTCAGATTTTGTGACCCTTGAAAAAAACAAAAACCCTTCGGCAAGGATTCCCTGATTCTTCTGAAATAGACGGAGTCCCCCATGGCCTCCACAACCTCCTCTCCTCCCTGCACAAGTGCAGTGCCTTCTTGGGTGGAGTCAGTATATTCACAGGATAGAGGGGGCCTTCTTCCTGCTGTGCCACTGACTTACTTTCTATTGTATATATTCTTCTTTGTTTCGGCAGAACAGAGCCTTGCAGAATAGGTCTTCATCCTTGATGGACTAATTGGCCAGTGGCTACATGGCCAGCCTAAAGAGGAGTGGGCCTTGTGTGCAAGCCGGATCAACATAGCCTGAGCAGCTTTGGGTCACATCCTGTTCAAACGGAACTGCAGAACTTGCAGTTGGTGAGGCCCTGCACTGCAATGCTCTCCCAGTGATTTCTGCCTCGTTAGTGTGCAATCCTCCCTGCAAGGGTTGCTGATTGTCACACATAGGTTACTGAGGGATGGAAAACCGAAAAGTCTTCACATGGTGCTGCACATCCTCGCTCCACTGAGCACTCACTTGGGAGGGCTGTGCACCCTTTCCGGGCACACACATGCCCTGCCATGACCCTGCCACAGTCCCCGCCTTCTCCAGTTCTGTAACCATAGACCCAGACAAGCCTTCTGAGTGAATCTCAAGTGTTGTCTTCCCATCTTAGAAAACAACCCAGGCTAACACAGAGACATAGTTTTTGCTACTAAAAATGTTAAAACTGGATCAAGTACATGTTACATGAAAGCGTGTGAGAATGTAATGATGTAACATGTCCTGTGCATCTAAACTTAGCAAGAAACAGAAGTAAAACCAGGGATTTCAATTACTAAGTCAATGTGTTCCCTCTTCAAAGAACAGGCAGAGTCTCCTGACTGTTAAAACCATCTCCCAGTTCAGCCAGGGAGCCATCAAATGTCTCTCCCATGGTCCCTTCATCAGCAGAGGCCGTGTCAGATTCATCTTTGTACCTTTAGCACCTAGTTCACGTGCCAAGAAGTAGGCACTCCATAAATGTTTGTGCAATGAGTAAACGAAAAGACAATCTCAGGAGAGATTGTAGCAGTTGGGCTTCTAAACTCTCTAACTGCAAGGGCTGGGCAACATGTACTCTGTCAGATGAAACGGATCAGAGCCTCCAAACAGAGGATGCCTCGCAATTCGTTACAAGGACTGGGAATTTCTTCTCCATAATGCACGCCCAAAGACTGTGCCCCCAACCCTTAGATTCCAACCCTCCATTGTACAACACAGGCTTCAGTGCTTGTGTGGAATTAAAAAATATTTTCCTTGTTTTTTTTTTAATAAGAGATGGGACCTTTTTTTATGTTATCCAGGCTGGCCTCAAAGTCACCTCAGTAGCTGGGATTACAGGTGTGCGCTGCCACACCCAGCTAGAATTCAAAAATATTTTAAGAGACTAGGAAGAGACCTCAGGAGGGTAAATTTATGGGCACACGAAGTATTTATTACATCCTGCTTGCAATGTGCTAATAATCTACTGCTTGAACTGGTGTGTGTTCATATATATATCCACACATATATATTTTAATCTATTTCACTTTCCAGGTCACTCTGTTAATTCTTTTCCCAGTTCAGGACAAAATCCTGGGGTTTTTTCCCTCTCCCTAGTTCTCTCCTTTCCCACTTTCTTTTTTCATCCTCTTTTGAGCACTGGGTCACCCGGCTGGGGTCTTTGAATTCCAGAAGTCCTGTGGCATTGGGAATCCTTTAGCCTCCCATTCACAGAAAACTTCCTAAACTAATTTCTCTTTTTCATTGACACATTTTTCAGACTCTGACCTGCTCCTTCTTTCCAGTTCTCAATCACGGTCATAGCATCCCAGCTCCTGCTCCCGCGTGCTCTCCTCAGCTACTTGTGTCTTGGGCCCTTTGCTTGCGTGGATAGCACCAAATCACTGCCCATGTGTGATCAGTAATAAGCTTCTGAAGGCCCCTCTTACGTTAGATAATCATTTTTGTTCTGCAAGGAAACTGGAATTTACACCATTCATAGTAAATTAATTCTTTTTCTTCCCTCCCTCTTTTTTCAACCTTTTCTTCCTTTTAAAATTCAAAACCTCTGGTTATGACTTCATGTTTTTATCTGATACAGTTACTTTAGCTGATTAAGGAGGTTATTTATATAAGTACCATAATTATCTTTACCATATGTTCCTGAATTACATACTTCATACAATTAGCACAAATACTTATAAAGGAGTAAAAAAGGCTGGGTGCAGGGACTGACACCTGTAATCTCAGCACTTTGGAAGGTTGAGGAGGGAGGAACAGCTGAGCCCCGGAGTTCAAGGCCAACCTGGGCAACATAGCAAGACCCCATCCCTATAAAAAAATAAATAACTTTTAAAAATAGCTGGGCATGGTGGCACATACCTGTAGTCCCAGCTACTCAAAAGGCTGAAGTGGGAGGATCTCTTAAGCCCAGGAGTTCAAGGTTACAGTGAGCTATGATTGGGCCACTGCCCCCTAGCCTGCTCAACAGAGCAAGACCCAGTCTCAAAAACAAAAAAAAAAAGAAGCAGAAAAAAACACCACAGCAGAGCTTCCTAAATAACATGGCAGGTTGAACAAATTTGTCCAATTTTGCTCCCTCCAGAGCAAAATTGTAGTAAAGAGATCAAAAATAAAAGGTAAACTCATCAGGGCAGAGTGGACACAACAAGAGATAAGAACATTTTGTAAATTAGAAAGCAGACGACAGACAGGAGGCATCTTAGCAGACGCAGGAAACCAGATTCTAAACCTGCAGCAGGAAAAGCTGAGAACCAACCTGAGTTGCATGTAGGGTCCTCAGAAGGCCCTGGTGCTGGCAGCACCCAGGACTTCTGGGACAGAAGGAAGACAGGTGTGGGGAGGAGAAAACAAGGAGGCCCAGCTGAGAGCGGTTGTGGAGGCGTGTAGAGCCCTGTGCTGCCTGCCTCTCCACCCTGGCACCTGGGCCCTCAAAGATGTGGAATCAACCCAAGTGCCCATCGATACATGAATGGGTTAATAAAATGTGTGTATGCATATCATGGAGCACTACTCAGACATTAAAAAAACGATGATCTAGCATCTTTTGTAACAACCTGGATGGAAAATTTTACCCTCCCTGCACCCTTTCTCGGGAAGGTTCTGGAGGCTGTGCCTTGCCAAAGCAAGGAAGCAAATAAACCAAGAAAGAGGAAGACGCGGTATGCAGTACCAGGAAGCTCAGACGCAGGAGTGCAGGACAGGAATCCTCAGGATATTTGGGAACAGGATGCCAGCGTGACCAGGGAGGAGGGAAACCAGTCCTGACTGGAGCAGCGTGACTCAAGAGATAGACGCGCCACTGTGCTGCCTGTTCGACCTCGTGAAGCTGTTAGGGGCCGAGCCCTGCCAAAAAAAGAGAGTGCGCCATGCAAGAGGAAGGCGTGAGTCCCATGACACAGAGAATGTGAACCTGGAGATGGGCAAAGGCAGCTGAGAGCCAAGGGAGGCTCACCACGGCGGCTGCCAGCATGCCCGTCGTAATGAGCCTGGGTAGAAGGACAGTGGGGTCCTCTCGGGCTGCTTCTTTAAAAATTATATATATGTATATATTTATATATCTAATAGATTGCTGGATGAGATTGGTTTGTGAGTGAAATGTTTTAAAAGACTTTTGGAAGGTATAGGATGAGTTAATAAGAAACAGCAAAGAAAGTAAGCAAATGAAAAATCAAGGCAATTATTAACTTCAGGAAAAACAGAGTGTACAATGTTGAATACATTTAATCTAAAATTGTACTATATACTGAGAAGATAGGGCATGTGAAGCAGATGGATGGAGGTGTAAGAAAACTAAATCCTCCACTCCCATAATACAAAGTGAAACGATAACGTGTAAATCAGAGGAGACAAAGACAGCATAATTTCATATTTAGTATTACTATCACATGTAGTACTTAGAGGGGCAGTGTCATGATGTGTACAACCTACCTTTTAAAGGATTCATCAAACGTGTGTACAATTACCTATGTATATATAAGTCGTAAAATGTTTTTCATAATAAAAAATTATAGATAAAAACTTATGAATTAGAACAATTAAGATGTGTAAATGCTTTAAACAAAAGCTCAAAAGCAGTATGCTCTGAAGATGGAGACTAGGGGTATAGCTAATTATGGGTCAGGAGTTGGTGTTCTTTGTGAGAAGGCTTTTAGTTTTTACTTTTCGACTTTCCAAACTATGAACATGTTTCACCTAGATTAAAAATAAAATTTTGTTTAAAAATTTAAAGAAAGGGAGAAAAAGATTTGTGGTCCAGTTATATCCTACTACTGGCTAGTTTCCATCACCCTGGGCCCATCCTTAATCATAGAAGACAGCAGGTTCCAGACTATTGTGGAAGAAAGTTTAACTAGACCCCCTATTTCAAGTCCAAATTACTGATTCTCTGATCAGACACAGGCTTATTTATTTATTTAAATTTTGTCTTTCTTCATTACCTTAAGTGCTATATGTCTAAAGGTCCAGATTATCAGATTGTGCTGACCAGAAAAGTAATTTTTAATGAGAATGATGTTAGCTGTTTTGTCACAAAAAATTTGCACTTGTACTCAGATTTAGCCTCCTCACCACTCAACAAGAAAACCTGGTCTTCTAGGTTCCTAGTCTAACATGGAAAAAAGTATGGAGCATGTGGAACAAAAATAGCTCAAATGTAGAATCACTTGGGGAATAATTTGGACTTACATAGTTAAACGAAAAATCTCCAAAGTCATATTCACCAGAATTACATCCAAAAACAACGTTTTATTTAGCAACTAACTGAGATGAATAGCAGCTTCAGTAGCTCTAAGCAAAGGCTCTATTCATCAAATTTAAGGACACAGGCAAAGGAAATTGGTTCATTTCTGGACCTGATTGAGTTTCCACAGTTAGATGCATTGGAGGGAGACACGACCTGAATGCTTCAATTCTGTGGTCATTGCGTGCATGTAATCTGGTCTGGAACACCCCACCCCTGTGTCTTCAAGTCCAGCCAGGCTCCCCACACCGAAGAGATCTCCAAACCAATTTTAGAATAATCAATGAAATCTTTAACAAACACTTGGGATCTTTCAATGGAAATACAGCTTTCTCTTAGGAGATGTGTGTATGTATGAAACAGGAGGCTCATGAAACATTGGAATGTCTTGTGAAAAGGAGGGCTCAGCCTGGTGCCTTGCACTTCGTTGGTGCCCTGTCAATTCTTGTCAGATCAATCAAAGGCCTCTTGTTAAACTTATCATGTTTGCTACTGTTACAAGATTTATTTTCACCTTTCTCCCCATCATCTTGACAGCTTGCTTGGGAGCCGGAAAGTCCTTCTCCTGTGGCGTGTTCCTACCACCACTTCCACAGGTCTTTAGAGCCACTTGATCACTGGCTTGATATCTTAACCAGCTGTTAGTGTGTGAGCTCTGTGAAGGCAGAGACCAAGTCTCTGTCATGCACATCTCATAATGCAAGGCTCACAGCAGGTGCTTAGAGGATGCTTGCTAGAGAGTATTCATCAACCCTGAAATCCAGGGTTGCCTCTGGTTTTCTATTCTAAATATCCAGGAGGCTCACTTCATGTTGGGATTTAGGTTCCTCAGTTAACCCGCTAACTTGGGTTTTTAAGCCTTGCCCTCGGAGTCAAAAGGCCCTAAGTTTGAGCCCCAATTTGGTATTAGCTATGGGACTTCATGTTATTTACTTAAACTCTGTGAGCTTTGGTGTCTTTCATCTCTCAAAAGGAGGTGAAGACAACATCTTGTTCACAAGATTTTGGTGAGAGTTAAATGAGATATTTATATATATGCCAAAATCATATATAATGTCAAGCACAGAATATAGCATATCATAAGTATCAATAATCTTGGATCTTTTCTGTTTACAGCCCAAGCCACTGATGCATAGAATTCCTTGGATGTAGTAACAAGGGGCTGTAAACTATTTCTAATAGTTCAAAAAGACTAATAGAATTATTGCATTTACTTGTAATAATATTAGCTAAAATGAAAAATTCTTTTAGGAAATGTATCAACTTATGCTCATCAGCAATCTTTCTTGGTACATACACATATTACGTTAATTAAAAATGAGAAAATAAACTATTCATATATGTAACTTGACATATAAAAGCTCACATATGGAGTTTATGAGGTGTCCTTGGTATTTGGAATCCAAGGAGTCCTTGGTTATTTCCAAACCACCTGTTTTGAGTCTCGCTTCCAACTCCAGCGTCATGATGGGCTCACAGAATTTCAGGGACTGAAGTGCTTGCTGCTGGGCATGGAGTCTGTTTAGTAACGAAACTAAACCAGCATCACAGCAGTAACTACACATATTCGGGTTAGAGTGAGCTACTGTCATTTTGCCTGGAACTCATAATAACTGCATATGTTTGGTTTGTTTTAGGGGATTTTATTGCTAATTAATAAATAGTGTAAAATGCATAATTTTTACCACAGGCTTTTATTATCAGACAGTCTGACTCCCACAGTGGTATGAAATGACTATGGCATTCGACAGAAAAACAGAGTTATATCTAAATAGTCTAGATTATTTGTGAAATCCTGTAAAACCCTCAACTCTCTTGTATTTTACCCTAAACAATGTTTCAAGAAATTATCAACTAGCATACTTTGGAGAGATAAAGTCAGAGAAGAGTAACTACCTACCAGCCTCATAAATATGCTATAAAAATCCTAATTATTTCATCAGACTTTATTTATTTATTACTAAATTCCTTTGGGACTACTTATAGTATTCAAGGAGGAAAGAGAGAAGGATAGAGAGACAGAAACTTGATCTTTTGGTAGTATTTCCTAACTCTTTTAATATGTGGATAACTTTTATTTTGTGTTTTTAAGTCAAATTTCCCATTATCGTGATTGAACTAGACTGAAACAAGATTAAAATTGGGGGGAGGGCCTGTTTTATTGACAGGGCAACTAAACATTAAGCCATTGCAACCAAGAAGTAAGTCCTATTTATATTTTGTTAAACTAAAGATGTTTTTATGCCCCCTCATATTTTTATTATTATTGTTTTGAAAATATTGTGAAAATCTGCTTTAAGGAAGACTGATTTACCACAAATACCCATGTGTCACTTGTGCCTGTTGGGCACAGAAAATGACTCAAATTTCATTCACGTGTCCATAAAGAATTTGTGATGTGTGTTTTGCCTTCCTTCCCTAAGTCACTTCTATGAGACTTGATATCCAAGAGTAAATTTTTAAAATGCTACCTACTTATTTGAATAAAAAATGATCTATTGAAATCCTTTGCTTACAATATATAAATTAAAAATGAAAAGTTGTGGCTGGGCACAGTGTGTCACACCTGTAATCCTAGCACTCTGGGAAGCTGAGGCAGGTGGATCACTTGAGCTCAGGAGTTTGAGGCCAGCTTGAGCAAGAGTGAGACCCCGTCTCTATAAAAAAAATAGAAAAAATAGCCGGGCGTGGTGGCACACTTGTAGTCCCAGTTACTTGGGAGGCTGAGGCAGGAGGATGGCTTGAGCCCAGGAGTTGAGGTTGCAGTGAGCTGTGATGATGCCACCATACTGTAGTCAGGGCGAGAGAGCAAGATTCTGTCTTTAAAAAGTAAATAAATTAAAAAAATAAAATAAAAAGTTGTGAGTACATTTATCACAACTTGGATCTTGTAAAATGACTGAGCACAATTCCACATTCTCACCAGAAATGGGTGAGGATTCCAGTTCCTCCACGTCCTAACCAATACTTGTTACTTTCAATTTGGTGTGTGTGTGTGTTTTTTAAAAATGTCGTGGCCATCCTAGTGGGTGTAAAGTTGTATCTCATTGCAGTTTTGATTTGCACTTCCCTAATAACTAATGCTGAGCATTTTTCATGTGCTCGTTGGCCACGTGTTTATCTTCTTTGGGGAAATGTCTATTCAAGCCCTTTGCCCGTTTGTTAATTGGGTTGCTTCTGTATTTCCTTTAGAAAATTAAATTACATTTTCTCTCCTAAAATTCCACATTTGTGCCTTTTGAGAATTTACGTTCCTGCTCCATAACTGTGTAGTTAAGTAGGGAAAATATAGTTATCACACTCTTTAGATACTTTTGACAGTGTAGAGCGTGTGTGTGTGGTGGGCAGTCGGCCTTACCTGTGAGTAAGACGTACAATTTCCCCCAGGCGGTGGAGTCCCCGGGTGGCGTGCACAACCCCAGACGCGAATTCGTCTGTGCAGGTGCTGTCCTCAGGCTGCGGGAGCTGCTCAGATGAGAAGCCGGGAGGGCGCAGCGGGAGGGTAGGCGGGGGGTTGGGAGTGTGGGCTCACTGAACTTGGACCAGGAGGAAGAAGAGTCCCGGTAATAGCGTGGCCCCTGCTCTGGAGTGAAACATTGAGATGCAGGCGGCAGCAGGCGCGGAGTGAAGGGCGAAAGGTAGACGCACTTTCTGCAGTAATCGCTCCTCGGCCAGACAGTGTCGCCTTGGGCCAGGCAGCTGTCTGAGAGAGTCTTCATGCTTTTTGTGCGGTTTGTATTTGGATCCGTGTTGACACTAAGTACATCTCGTTGTGAAAATGCCAGCCCGTCTCAGGTGTGCTGGGGAGAACACAGACGAGGGTTTTGTGCAGATTCCGGGCATGTTTTGAAGGGGAGGCAGGGCGCTCCTGGAGCCCACCGAGGCGGTGGCTACGGTGCGACTGAGGCTAAGAAGACACGGAGGAAGGGACGGGCCCAGGAGCTGGATTTCAGGGCTGGTTTCGTCTGGGACCCCCGACATATTTAGCCCGTAGGAGCTTCCATGTTCTTTTGCACATGCTGCCCGACAATTCTTTGAGATATTAATTTACAGACTTTTCTCTTCCCATATTTTCTCCTTCACCTCCTTCCTTTCAATCAGATGGTTGGCCCTGGTCCATAATCTCAAGAAAAGAAGCTAAATGGCCAAAAAGCAGAAGGAAATGGTAAGTTACTGGTTTTTGTGCTCCAAAAGCCTAAATATTTAGGGGTGCTAAGTAGATTATGAGTTTGAACCAAATGTTTGGGAGGGAAGGAGCTTTACTTTCACCTCCAAATTTGAAAAAAGATTCTCCTGGCCTAGGGCCAGGTGGGGAAGCCTAAGGAGTGTATGTGGGCATAGATGCAGAGAGCAGTGTGGGTCTTAGAGCAGCAGGGCCTGTGCCCTGCTTTCCAGCACAGCCTGGAGGCAGCAGGCTCCAGGGAGGGAATGCCTTTGTGGGACGTACAAAGTGGATGGATGGTCCCCCCTAGATGGCCATGTTCTAATTCTCAGAACCTATGAATATGTTACCTTACATAGAAAAAGAGACTTTGTAGATGTGACTGAGTGAAGGATCTTGAGGTGGGGAGAGCAGCCTGGAGTAGCCAGGTGGACCCAATGTGATCCCAAGGCTCCTTACTAGAGGGAGGCAGGAGAGTGGAGTCAGTGAAGGAGCTGTGATGCTGCCACACTCTGGCTTTGAAGATGGAGGAAGAGGTCACGAGCCAAGGAATGGAGGCAGCCTCTAGAAGGTGGCAAAAGCATGTAAACGTACTCTCCTCTAGAGCTTCCAGAAGGAGCCAGCCCCGCTGCCACATTGATGTGTGCCCATAGGACTCATTTTGGACTTCTGACCTCCAGAAATATAAAATAATATGTTCGTGTTGTTTTTTGCCGCTGAGTTTGTGGTAATTTGTTAGAAGAGCAATAGGAAACTAATACAGCAGGGATGGGGGCAGGAAGGCCATGGGAGGCTGTGCAGTGCCTCTCCTGTGCCCCAAATGCAGTCCAGCAGGAGACCTGAAGGAACACACACAGGGACAAGGGAAGCCTTGCAGCGACCTGCGTGGACTGCTGACCGAGGACCCAGTGGGCTCCACACCCAGTGCCCTGGTATGACAGGTGCACCCCAGAATTTCCTGTCTCGATCCTAAGGAAGGCTAGAAGCTCCCTTCAAGTGAGATTAAATTTCTGTCACCCAGGCTAAATGGGCACTAAGGAAGTGATCGTTCTTGCATACTGAGCTTGGGGGGCTGAAATCCCTGCTATCTACGTAATGTTTTCATTTCCATTTCCGGGGGAAGCATCCACTGTGAGCTGCGTGCTTTATATGTGCTTGTTCTAGTTCATTTTTGCAATCCATTGAGGTAGTGCCCCTCATTATCAATGTAATTTGTTCCTGAAAATGTGCCAGACAGAGGATTATTGGGATGAGAAAGATTATATTCCATTATTTTAAATATAAAAAATTATAGTGAGTTCCAGGCTTATCCAAAAATTGTAATAAATTTGCTCACATTGGGTGCCACAGTCTGGTGGTGTAAGGTAGCAGGGGGACTTGGCTGAAAGTGTGTTTGCAGGGACCTTTTTATGATATTGGAGAAATATCCATTTCCTTTATGATGAATAAGGGGTGGGAGATACTGATGGACATTTGAGAGTGCTGAGTCCATTCAGAGTCCTTCTTGCCATCATGGCTATCAGGAGTTCTCTAATCTTCATCACCACACTTTTCTTTCTGCATTAGACCCCCATCTGCCCTGGCCTGCCGCATTCCCCACTCCACCCTAATCCTATAACTTCCGGCTGTGATGGGTTTCCCTTCTGAGTGTGTATACTTGTTCACTTTCGACTCAGAAATCTGATTGAATGTATTTAATAAATGAAAGTTTCCTTTACTTTTCCAGGAGCTGATGTAGCTTATGTTATGTCCAAACTCTGTATTCCATGTATGAATAGAATTCATGCAAGCCATGGAGTTCAAAATTAATTTGATTGCTCTCTCAGATTATTTGGGGCTCTGCTAGGACCAGCCAAGTTCCTGGTTCTTCCTCCTGTGTCAATTAGATCACATAATTTTTTATACTGAGATTTCACAGCCCATGATTACACTCAGTGGAGCTCATTTGGAATGTCTCAGCGTTGCTCCTGTGTGAGATATGAGTGCATTCTGCCAGTCCACAGACGTGTGCTGGCATTTCCTATTAAAGAGAAAATGGACCACACACCTCTGGCTCATGCTTGCAAGGTCTTAATGGAAATTATTAGACCACAGGGAAGACTTGTAAGAGATAATGGTAATGTGGTAATTTTATCGGGTCATTCCATTTGAGAGGAATCTCTTAATTTTCCTTCCTTCATTGGAAGAACTATTTATGAAGGTATAGTTCAACAAGTCCAAAGGGCTGCGTGAGGCCTACATGGGGGTCTCAGGGGCACAGACTCTCTGCTTCAGGAAGGATTCAAGAGTATAAACAGGTGCAAATGGGGAAATAATTCAGTGTGTAGCTATTTATGACTGGCATCACTACAGGGAGCGAGCCCTGTATACACAGGCAGGGCACAAGAAAGCACTCTCCCAAAACAGCGAGGGAGGCAGACTCAAGCTCTCCAGGTTGCCAGTCTCATCCTCTACCCAGCCATGGTGTCTGAGCACCATGAGCCACCGCTGGCTTTGACTCTGGATTTTGTCTCTGACAAGCCTCCATGTGGTAGGAATTTGGGGTCAAATCATTCATTCATTTGTACATTAATTTATGCACACTCTTGGTCATTTATTCATTCACTCACTAACACAGTCGTTCATTCATTTAACAATGATTCAACAAGTATTTGATGGAGAACCTCTATGTTCTTAGGGGCATGTCAGGTACTGAGTTGTATTTGAAAATAAAGATCAGTTACAATGCCTGTCTCCAGGAATTTATGATTTTACTTGAGAAGCCAATCTAGCACGTATTTTAGAGTTTAGTACAATACTAAATTGTGGTCATAATGTCAGTGCCAAAAAAGTGACCCGGATAGTATAAGCTGTAGGAGTTCCCAGAAAGGCGAATGTGAGCAGTACAGGCTACCTGGAGAAAGTGGCATTTGAGCAGGATCCTGAAAGACAGGGGCTGTTAGGTGGTATGGAACAGAGAGAAGGGACCTCAAAGCAGAAATTATGGAATAAACAAGGGCCAAAGGTCATAAGTGATAACAGTGTTTATAGAAGAGAGTGGGTAGACCATTCTGGCAAGAGAGAAGGAGTTATGAAAGATGAATGTCAGATTGGAGCCAGACATTTTTCAAAAGAAGATATACAAACAGCCAACAAACATAGGAAAAAATGCTCAACATCACTAGTCATCAGAGAAATGCAAGTTAAAACCACAATGAGATACCATCTTACTCTAATTAGAATGGCCATTATTAAAAAGTCAAAAAACAATAGATGTTGGCCCAGGATGCAGTGAAAAGGGAACAATTATACACTGTTGGTGGGAATGTAAATTAGTACAACCTCTATGGAAATCAGTATGGAGTTTTCTCAAAGAACTAAAAGTAGATCTACCATTCTATCCTGCAATCCCCTTACTGGGTATCTACCCGGAGGAAAAGAAATCATTATATTGAAAAGATACCTGCACTCATATGTTTATCACAGCCCAATTCATAATCAGAAAGATGTGGTACCAACCTACATGCCCACCAACCAATTAGTGGATAAAGAAAATGTGATACACACACACACACACACACACACACACACACACACACACACTGGGGAGTACTACTGAGCCATAAGAAAGAATGAAATAGTGTCTTTTGCAGTAACTTGAATGGAACTGGAGACCATTATCCTAAGTGAAGTAACTCAGGAATAGAAAAGTAAATGCCACATGTTCTCACTTTTAAGTGGGAGCTAAACTATGGCTATACAAGGGCACACATAGTAGTATAATGGACAATGGAGACTCACAAGCAGGGAGGGTGGGAGGGGATAAGGGATAAAAATTACCTATTGGGTACAATGTACACTATTTGGGTGATGGGTACACCAAAAGCCCAGACTTTACTACTATGCAGTATATACATATAACAGAATTCAATCTGTATTCCCTAAATCTACCTAAAAAAAAGCTTACAGCCAGAATGATAAAGGAATTTGAATGAGAGAAACAGTATATTTCGATTTTATTTAATATTGGTCTAGAGAACATCTGGCACTCTTGACTAGAAATGTGATGCTGTTGCAAAGAGCTTAAGATAGTTCAGGGGTTCCACCATTACCCAAATCATCAAGTGGTGTTCCTGGAAGTATGGGGGAAGTGAGCCCTGACACAGGCAATCCCCTTAATAAGTAGTGGGAGGAGGGATGGGGAAAGGGCTCAAACAAGGGTGATGTCTAATTTTCCTGACCCTGTGAGAAATGCTGGAGGCCATTCTAAGATGTTTGCATGACTAAACCTGAATCAGAAAGGGTTTCCTGGTGAGAGAGAGCCTTGTGTGCAGTGGCTTATTTAGAAAGGGGAACGTATTGGCTCATAAAGCCAAACTGTGGGAAGAGTTAAGGATGTAGCTCAGGGCAAAAGGGATGATTTTATTAATATACACAACTCCAGCAATTTTAAAGAAAGTTGAAGACAATCACTTTTACTTGTTCTTTATTAAATTTCAAATAATTCACATGTCTAATAAATTATATCTTCCTTAAACATTAGCACCACTTATACATCCAAATTCCCATAGACAATTTTGAACAAGAACAAATTATATATAAAAATAATAATGTACATAACACTTACATAGTACTATATGCTAAGCACTGTTGTAAGCACTGTGTATATACCTTTCATGTAATCCTCACAACAGCCTTATTGGATAGGTACTGTTATTGTCAACCCCATTTTAAAAATGGGAAAACTTAGACCCAGATTCTGTTCCTTTGTTTTGTGTTGCTTTAAAGAAATACCCGAAGCTTAGTAATTCATAAAAAAAAAAAAAAGAGGTTTGTTTGGCTCACAGTTCTGCAGGCTGTACAAGAAGCATGGCACGAGCATCTGCTCGGCTTCTGGTGAGAGCCCCAGGCTGCTTCCACTCATGGCAGAAGGCCAAGTGGAGCTGGTGTGTGCAGAGATCACATGGCGAGAAAGGAAGCAAGACAGAGAGGGAAGAGGTGCCAGGCTATTTTTAACAACCAGCTCTCTCAGGAACTAATAGAGTGAGAACTCACTCACCCCCACCCTACAAAGGGCATTTATCTATTCATGAGGGGTTCACACCTGTGACCAAAGCACCTTCCATTAGGCCCCACTTCCAACATTGGGGATCAAATTTCGACATGAGGTTTGGGGGGACGAACATCCAAACTATAGCACAGAAAGTTTTATACATTTAATAAGTTGTACAGATTGGATTCAGACCCAGTCATTCAGACTTCAAAGTTCATGCTCTTAACCACTACATGTTTATCTCTCAGTCTAAATAGAACTTTCTAAAAAGTATATTCCAAAACCAGCATCATGCTTAATGGGGAAGCACTACCAGTACTATTATTTAACAATATTCTTCTGTTACTGGACAATGCAACTACGTATGAAAAATAAATTAGAAACATGAAACATTGAAAAGTAGTAGATAAAATGATGATTATTTGTAGATGGCATGATTAAACTCCTGGAATAGAGTCAATAGAGAGAATCAATAGAAAAACTAATGTAAGTAATCAATAAAAGAATTCAGTCTATCAACTCATTTTTATAATAACAAAATTTATAATTATATAACTTATAAAATTTATATATAAAATTTAGTACGCTTCATATATAAAAACTACTTAGATAGAAAATATAATGAAAGAAGTGCCCCATTTACAATAGTAAGAATAGAGCTAAAACTCCTTAAGATAAACTAAACAAAATTTGTGTGAGACACACACATGAAATGGAACATTGCCAAATGTGAACGTACTTCTAATTCATTCTTGCCAAAAAAAAAAAATCATTTTAAAAATACACTCATCTTACAAAAGCCTTTTGGGGGGACTAGCTCTGTCAAGCAACCCATGGAAATCTGTGAGTGAATGTGACCAACAGAAAATCTTAAAGGTGACAGAATAATAGTGTCAGTCCTACGTAAGAAGTTTACTGGAATGCTTGGCCTTCTCTGCTGGCTCCAAGACAAACATTTGTTTTGAGGAAACAATTGTGAGAAATGCTTCTGTTTGAAAACATTAGCTTATGGAGCAAACATTTGATTTTGAAATCTATACTTAAACTATTATGTTCCTGCCAAATAAAATACTTGTCCACCCAAACATATGTTTCAGTGGAAAATGTTTGCCAATGTAGACAGACAAGAAGGAAATGACCCAAATATGGTCAAACTTAGCAATATTTTTAAAAGTCAAATTGCTAATCACTGAAATCTCCAAATGTTAATTTTCTAATCAATGATCCAGTGCTACTTGTTAATTACCATATTATATAAATGGACTGAGAATGTATTACATGATTATACGTCTTTTTAAATTCTATTTAAGAATCTGGCAGTCTTATCAAGGCAGAGATTTTTTTTTTTTCTTTGAGTCTTGGAAATCTTAAGTCATTTTTCTGCATTTTTTTTTCTTTTGAAAAGAAATTAGCCATAGTTAGTCTGTAAGGATTTTTGGCAATTGTATTGGCTCATTTTAAAACATTTTCCTACATGGTGTTTTCCCTCAGAAGGATCCGGATCACTAGTCTTCTAAATTTTTTAGCTTTCTTCCTTTTTTTAAAATAATTCTTTACAGTTAAAAAAGATTAGGTCAGAGAATCATAGCTTGTTCCATCCAGAGCCAGGAAATGGCATTGCCAAGCTCACTAAATCACAGTTCACTGCAATTTCTGCTGCACTGATGGCTTCATCCTGGAACCCTCAATTGTTTTGTAGTTGGCTTAATTGTGACTTGATTCTCAGACTTAAACTTGAGTGTATTTTAGGTCAGGGCATTCTCATAGAAGCATCTCTCTGAATCTGTGGAATATGACTTCAGGGACTCCAAGGAGATGGAGCCCTGGGCCTTAGAGAGGGCAGCCAGCTATCCGATTGTTATCCTCACTGATGGAGGAAGAAAAGTCACCTGGGCCTCCCAGATAATTTGTGCAGGGCCCAGTCTTTGGATCTTTGCTCAGGCAGTTCCCCTGTCTTAGAACACCTTCCCTCTCTACCTACGTGAATGCGGGAGATCTGTATAGCCCATCTCACTTGCAAAGCTTTGCTTGATCGTCTCCTAGACTAAAGTGATGGCTTCCTCTCCTGAACCTTCATGCCACTCACTGGCTCCAGAACCAGGGCACTGGAGAAGGAAAGCCAGTCTCTGGAAGATTTCCACTGTAGGCAGGGGCACCATGATTTACATCCTTTTGGTTTTTCTTACAGCAACCTGCACAGTGTCTTTATTTTGGGCTAAAGTCATCTTTTCCAGTTTCGAAAAGGAAACTGAGAATAGTTTCTTTTTTTCTTTAACTGAGAGCCCTCACACAGGGAACATATATTCACTGGAAATAATCCAATAAAAACAAGCCTTAGGCTCACCCTCTGACACCCCAGCTCAGAGGAGGGTAAGGAGCCAGGAGCGTGTATAATGAGAGAGGCAGACAGGCTTCCCAGGCTTCCCACAGGGATGTGGAAGAGCCCCCATAAGAGTATGTGTCCTTTTTCCTCAGGCTGCCCTGGAGGGAAAGCCTCAGGGCCCCTTCATTTATGGGGGTAACTGGAAGCTGTCCCAGCTCCCATAGACTGTTGCTGGGCTCTCAGGAGAACCAACCATGCACTAGGAACTCCAGCCCTCAGAATGTGGATCAACCAGAGCATATGTTCCTAATCTCAAACAGACGCACTGTAACATGCTTGCTCATCCTTATTACAACGAAAGGCCTACAGGCTTCTACTAATTTAGGCAAAAATCTGGGGACCAAAACAAGACTGTGTTAGAACCGGGTAGCATTTGCTAGAAGAGCTTCATAGGAGATTGTCCCAAAGGTCCCTACCAATAGTCCCTTGCACACAGTAGGTGTCCATGAGATATTGGGGATAGCTGTTAAATTGCAGGTAACTTTGGCTGGGCTTGTCTATTCTTACAGACTCTGAAAAATGTAAGATTAAATTCCTGGGGAAAGGGTTGATGGGAAGGAGATAATGAAGGGAATATGTGAGTTTCTAAAGGGACAGTTCTCCTTGTCAAGACTTAAAAAAAGAAAAAAGAGCAGCTGTTTTTTACCCAATGGCTATTCATTAAATCTTTGTGGGACTGAACCACCGCCAATATATTTGAAACTCATAAGACCTTTGTGAGTTATAATAGATGATTTCCCTGCAAAAGGGAGGGATATATTTAGAGGCTTCTTGGGAGAATGAACTGGCCCCAGGGATTGGTAATGGACTGTACAGCCTTTCACCTCAAGGTCAGTAGGTCAAATCCAAATCAGGACTGAGTGGCTGAGAGGCATTGTTTGAGTGGCAGCTGTTGGGTGACCAGGGTGAAACGAGCGGGAGGGTTCTGCTGCATTTCAAGTGAAGTGAACAGGTGCTGTCTGCACGGTCTTGGCAGAGGATGAAAGAGAGTGGTCAGAAATCTCCTGAGCGTGGTCTCTCGGCCCCAGAGGCCATCTTTCACCTGGCAACGTGAGGAGCTGGCCTTTCAAGTACTGTTGGGAGAGGAGGGAAGCTCAGGGAAGGACACATGTCTAAACTGCCCAGGCCTCCGAAGAGGAGGAGGGTGAGAAATGCTCCTCAGCTGAGGGGCTCACGCTATGTCATCTGAGCAAAGACTTCTGTGAGCTGAGCTTCCCACTGCCTCCCAACTCTTGGCCTCACTGCTCACACCCTTTCTTTTCAATAGTAGCAGCACCTTTTCTATTACTGAGTACAGACAAACTAACACTGTGGGTTTTCTTGTTTTCAGTTTTTCAATAGGTTTTATACCCTATGCATATTAGACTTACAGCATCCAGGAGGTGGGGTATCAGGTGTGTAGTAGAGAAGGAGGTCAGAATCTGGTAGCTGCTTCCTAAAAGCTTAGAACAGAAAGCTGCATTTGTCTCACCCCTTCGTTTGGCTGTTGAAGAAATTGAAACCCAGACAGTCTGAGCTGGGTCGCTGTGCCAGGGTCTAAGTCACCCGTAACAGAGGCAACTCCAACTGATGTTGGAGCTTGGATGTACTGAAAGGATACGGAGTAGCTCACAGCATCTTAAGGGCAGCATGTGTGGCCGTAGCCGAGAAGGCAGAATCCTTACCCAGGGCTTTAACAGTTCCTCAAGGGAGGCCCTTTTCATTGCTTTAGCCACTGGTTATAGGTTAGGGCAGGGAATGCCCCACTCTGGACACAAAACTGGCACATTCTTGCTTCGAAAGTCTCTATTCAAATTTCACCCTTTAAGAGAAGCCTTCCCTGATCACTGTATGTAAAATAGTAACAAGGTCCACCAATGTGCACTCTCTTCATTGCATCCTTTGTTTATTGCTTTCCACAGCTCTTATTACCATCTTGCAACTTACTTCTCTATTGATTACTTTCTGTCTCCACACCCCTAGAATGTAAACTGGAGGAACCAGCTATTTGGTCTGTTTTATAATGCCTCCATGGTCCTATTTCTGAGGGGTGGAGTGTCCACCAGAAGTTGCCTGTGCCCTTAGAAGAGGAAGTTCCTTTAGATTCTGGGTCTGGGCAACTTTCAAAGCTCCCCCTTAGTGACACTCACAAGGATGGGGGTGGAGTGCTCTTTTTCCAGAGTTTTCCTACTTTGACTGCATTCCAAGGTCCTCAGATGCCTCGTCCCAGATCCTAAAACATGGAGGAAAGGAGCTTTCTGAACACATGAATGAACAGGTATAGAAGCAGGGGAAAGGGCCACCAGAGGCCAGAGTCCCCATGCTGTTTGGATACCACATTTTCAACCAAGTTTTTGATTGCAGGCTAAAGGGACCTGTCTGCTAATACGGCTAAGCAAAGATTCCTCCTAGCTGTAGCTAGCCTCTCCTCCATTTTTCTTTTTCTCCTTCCCCCCTCCTTTCACCTGCAGCCTGACACCCCCCTCCATCCATTTCACAGGAAAATAAATCTCTGGGAGGAGGCAGGGAGAGTGGATCTCAGAGAACCCTTCTGAATAAATGTCTATATTAATGAATTATTAACTCAGCCACCCGTGACCTTAAACCTAGAAGCAAGGAGCACCCAGGGCAGAGAGGAGAGCTGCTGAATGCTTTATTGGAGTCCTGTCAAAGGCAACCTACCATTTGTTCCCCTCCCCCACCGGGAAAAAATAATTAATATGAAAGGCAAACTTTTTAATTGTACGTCAAACGAAATCAGATAGAGGGTCTCGCGGACAGAGTTCCCTTCCTGTTTTCCTGCCCATTCCCGCCACTCCCTCTCTGCTGGCGGCTCGGGCTGCATTCGTCCCCTCCCAGTTAAGACTACGATGGGCTTCCTAAGGATCATTTTCGGGAGAAAAATGTTCCAGAAAATGATGAATTTGGGTAGTTAATTTATCGATCTTGACTCCTCTTCCCACTTGTTTTATTTTAGAGGTCATTAATCAATGAAGAAAAACACCACTGTGTCCCCCCGTTTGCATTTAATACACTCACGCTCCTTATTTATTCCTCTGGAACAAATTCCCAGCAAATATTCACCCATCGATTTGGGAGTGATGGATTTTTATAAAGGTTTGATTGCTTCCTAAGTGGTCGAAGTGATTTGTTTCCGCTCTGAGTAACGAAGAGGAGGGGAATGAATTTGAGGGGTGCATATTCTTGCGTTCTCTGGGATCACTTTCTAAACCCTCTCCCCCGCCCAGGCGCGCGAGGGTGACCGTGACCTTGCGGACCCAGGGTTAATTGTGTGATGAGGAAGCAACCCCCGCAGCGCGCGTAGGGTCCCGCGTACGCCCGGCTCTCCGTGGCGCTCGCTTGCTGGGAGGACTCCGCTGACCTCTGCCCCGGCCAGCCCCGCCGTCCTCCGGCAAGCAGCGGTGGGAGCACCGGCCCGCCCCGCGCGGTGGGCCTGCTGGGGAGGAGCAGGGGATGTACAGACTTCTGATACATTCCCCGGGAGACGTTTTGGTTCGCTCCCGGGCTTTCTGAGCGCTGCTTCAAACTTTTCCCTGCCTCCTTCAAGCAAGGTTCCTGTGCCATCTGGGCCCTAGAGTCCCGTCGTCTCGCGACTGACACGTGCCTGGCCCTGTGGGGCAGGTCTTGGGGGAGCTCGAATCAGACAGGTCAGGTACAGCACTAGTAGGCATAGCGGGAGGGGCCCTTCGTTACCTGCGCTTCTTCCTCTGGTCCCCACAGCAGAGGAGCCAAATCTCTCTCAAGGTACCCCCAACCCAATCTGGCGTCAGTCTGGATAGAGTGGGTAGAGGTTTGACCAGGGTGGACAGGAGATGCACTTGGCATATCACTGACCAGAGTCTGGAATCCGTCTCCATTACTCATTAATGACGTGATCTTATGCAACTCACTTAACCTTTCTGAGCCTCAGTGGTCCGCATCTGTAATATGGGGGTAATAATAATGCCTTCTCCGCACAACCGCTAGGTGGACTAAATAAACATGAAGCGCCTACCTGCGCCTGGCACATCATTAACGGGTCAAATCTTATTACAATGGGAATCCTCCCTCCCCTGCTTCTCAGAGTGTAGGCGGCAGAGGGCTCCGAAGCAATTGCTACAGCTAGCATCTTAAAATCTTGAGACTTTATAGTGAGGGGAGGGCGGGAAGTAGGGAGGGATTCTTTGGGACCTGGAGTCCTGGGGACCAAGAGTTTGAGAATAGCAATCTTTGGACAGAAACAAGAAGTTGGGCAGCGGGGCTGCTGTCGCAATGTCCGGACTTCCATCCCCAGAGCTCCCAGGGAACAGAGAAGTGTCCTGGTTTCTCAGCAATGAACCCGGGAGAGTGTGAGAGAGTTTTCTCCTTTCTAAGCCCGACAGCCACTCCTCCGCAGTTTCGCGAGCAGATTAATTGAAATGGGCCTGGAACTTCATTCTCTCCTCCTGATGGGGTTGTTCAGTCTGCAAGACTGCCTGGTTGGCCTTGGGGTCCACAGAGCCGTGTAGGTTTTCCCTCGCGGTGTTTGCATTAAACGTGGTTGCTATCAATCTATCCAAGCAAGACGGATTGCCTTGTCATAATGAGCCAGTCAAAACATTTTTGGTCCAACTCTGTTCCAACCAGCATCGAGGCATCCTGCGTGAAACTCGGACAAAGTCTTAGCGCGTTTCCCAGGCTCGGACAAAATGAGTGGTGGGAAAACAAAAAGAAACAAGTAGAATCGGGAAAAAATGGTTATTAATTGTTCAGAGTGGCAAGTGCTAAATAAATTGGTTGTTTGGGGAAAGATAAATGCCATTTCTTTGAGGTATGGACAGAAGAACTCCTGCGACGGAAAAATGCCTGAGTCGGTCAATTTTGCACACCCTGTCGGTGTCCTCTACCACCGAGTCCCACGAATGCCAGAAAGAGCTGGGGGCAAGTGCCTAATTCATGAAGGAGAGGCTGCCTACCAAGAGCGACTAGTGGGCCAAAGCCCGGGGAGAAGGCATGATGGAGGTGGGGCTGAGCTCCTACCCTGCATCTCAGGTTTTGGGGAGAGAAACCTGTACCGTGACCTCCTAGTGCAGCCCCGGGCAGCCGAAGTCAAACAGCCTCGCCAGTGTCCAGGAGCAGTCGTGCAATCAGACGTAGCTCTGGATACTTGCCTTGGGATGCCAACAAGGAGAGGGAGGGAGCCCTCCAGGAACACAGCGCGAGAGAGGGTCGGCTGAGCGCTTGGTGGTGTGCAGACTCCATTGCAGCCGCCTCCTAGCCCCTTTACCAGGCTTGAGTCCCACCAGAACCAGCTGCTCTTGAGACCCTCGGTCCCAAGCCTCGCTGCACCAAGCCCGCCTCCTGGGCTGCAGACTGAGGGTCTCTTTCCATTGCGCAACGCCCCTCGCCCCACCCCAAACTTTTCTCCCCGGAGAATTTATCTTAGAGGCTGCGTGGCAGGCGAGGCGACTCAGGCACCCAGCAGCACTCCAGGAAAAACCGAGCTGGGCAAAAGCGCAAACCGGTCCTGGCGGCGCGCGCTTGCTGTAGCGCGGACACTCGAGCGCGTGCGAAGATGCGTTCCGGTTTCTGCGTTTCCATTGCTTTCAGGATCAGGGCACTGAGCTGGCACCGAGAAAAGACATATCACAGACAGAAAGAGACAACAGGCGGGCAGGACACGTCACGCCAAAAAATAAGGGGTGGGAGGGTGGAGGAGGTATTTGTGCGGGAGAGGCGCGCGGGCTGTGTGTGGGTCGGGCCGAGTTAGAACTTCCTTCTTCCCTCTCCCCTCCCCTTCGTTCTTCTGGCCTGCCTCCCGTCCCGCTCCCTCCCCCCTTTCTCTCTCTCTCTCTCTCTCTCTTTCTTCTCCCCCCAACACCCCCCCAACCTCTCTCACACACACACACACACACACACACACACACACACACACACACACTTGCATTTTGTGCTGTCGTAAAACCCACGTGTCCAGCCAGGAGGCTGCCAGAGCGTGGAGCCAAGGAGCCGGGACGCGGTGGCGACCGAGCACAGCAGCCCACGGCGGCTCGGTTCGGCGCCCAGGTCCGCCCGCGCTCCCGCGCCCTTGGCGGGGCTGCTCTCGCGCCCTCCGCGGGCCTCCACGTCCCTCGCTCTCAGGCCACGAGGGTTCCGGGCGGCCCGATCGCTGGGGTTCTCCTCCCGCGCTGCCTATAGGCATGTAGCGCACGCGGGGCGCACACTCTCCCGCACGCTCGGCGAAACTCACACACGTACTCACCAGCAGCACCGAGTTTTCGAGTAAGGTGAGGCTCTTCTGGGGCTGAGGGTCTAGGGCAGGGTGGGTAGGGAGGTTGGAGGTCCTAGGCAGGGGGCGGGGGGGCGAGACTGTCCCGCCTCCTGGCGCCTGAGGCCAGCGCGGCTCGGGCTCTGCGCCACTCAGGCTCGGGTCGGCTCTCGACGCTGGCTGAGGGCGGGGGCTACGTCCTGCAGCTTAGTTCTGTGGGGAAGCGCCCTCCGCCTGGGTTCCAGCCTTGCAGGGTGGGAGCTGGGAGCCGTGGGCTGGGAGGCAGAGGCGGGTGCACCTGGCCTGCGAGCGAGGGACGTGGAGGCCCGCGGAGGGCGCGAGAGCAGCCCCGCCGAGGGCGCGGGAGCGCGGGCAGACTTGGGCAGAGCTCCCTCTGCGCGGCGCCGCTGCTTCGGAGTAAACTTTGTGCCCTGGAGGAGTTGGGAAGAAGGAGCGGCCGAACGAGGCTGCAGCTGGCAGAGCCCCTGGCTCTGGCGCTCGCTCCAGAGTCCCAGCGGCCCTCCTCCTTGCCCTTCTCGCCCAGGCCCTGGGTCCAGCTCACTCGCATCCTCCTCCCTGCCCTCTGCCCCCAGCTCGAGGCATCAGACATGCTGAAGCCGGGAGACCCTGGCGGCTCGGCCTTCCTCAAAGTGGACCCAGCCTACCTGCAGCACTGGCAGCAACTCTTCCCGCACGGGGGCGGCGGCCCGCTTAAGGGCGGCGGCGCTGCGGGTCCCCTCGGCGCGCCGCAGCCCCTTCAGCCGCCGCCGCCGCCGCCACCCGAGCGCGCCGAGCCTCCACCCGACAGCCTGCGCCCGCGGCCCGCCTCTCTCTCCTCCGCCTCGTCCACCCCAGCTTCCTCCTCCACCTCGGCCTCTTCTGCCTCCTGCGCTGCTGCCGCCGCTGCCGCCGCACTGGCAGGTCTCTCGGCTCTGCCAGTGTCGCAGCTGCCGGTGTTCGCGCCTCTAGCCGCCGCTGCCGTCGCCGCCGAGCCGCTGCCCCCCAAGGAACTGTGCCTCGGCGCCTCCTCGGGCCCGGGGCCCGCCAAGTGCGGCGGCGGTGGTGGCGGGGATGGTCGGGGCGCCCCGCGCTTTCGTTGCAGCGCGGAGGAGCTGGACTATTACCTGTACGGCCAGCAGCGCATGGAGATCATCCCGCTCAACCAGCACACCAGCGACCCCAACAACCGTACGTAGCCGCAGCCCGCGCGCTCACTCCCAGGGCTCTGGCGCCGGCCAGCGCGGTTGCCTGTCGGGGAGGCGGGTCGGATGAGGGTGACACCGGGGCGGGGGGGAGCAACTGGTCCAGGCCGCTGGCCTGCGCCTCCCAAACCACTGTGGCAAAAGTTTTCTGGCGTTGGAGAAGAAAGGAGAACATATGGGATGGCCGGGTGGCCCTTTGGGATTGCCTCCCTTTTCCTTCCCTCATCTCCTTCACAGCCCCAAGTATTTGGGACTGGAGTTGCCTGTCAACCGGGCAAGACGGGCTTCCGCCCTCCCGCTGGACACTGCCCCGGGGCCGGGTGGGTACTGGCAGCGCGCCACAAGGAGTCGACAGTTAGCGGGCCTTAGCGGGGACAAGGGAGGCACTCTCAGTGTTCTGGGGAGCGTGGAGACCAGTGCTTACTTCCACTCTCTAGTCCATCTCTGAAGTTAACTGCAACCAGGTCATTTTCGGGCCATGGGTTGTGTGGGGCCGGGCCGGGAGCTGTTGGCTGTCGGGGCCTCGCTGGAGTAGTTGTGGATGACACTGAGTCTGTCTCTCCCTTAAAGCAGGCGTTATTCTTAGGTCTACCCTTTATTTAAAAAAGAAAGAAAGAAAAAACTGCCATTACTTATTGTGAAGAAAATTTCCGACTGAGGTCAGGGTTGGTCGCTACTGATCCCACATTCTCCGCGCACCCTTGACCAACCTGCAAACGTATGCAATCCGTTTTGGTTTATTTATTTATTTTTAGAAATTTGGGTGACGGTAATTTAATAAAAGAACCTTACTTCCTTCTTCCCCCAAGTAGATAGCAAATGCCTAACTAAACATCAGGACTCTCTAGCTTCGTTCCTGTATTCACAATTTCAAACGCTTATCACAAATACAATTCCATTTTGAGGTTTTAAAGCAAAACTCTGAGTGAAGATCAAGAATGTGTATTGCTTGACATCTGCTTCTTTTTGCTAGTTTCAGAAGTTCTAATATGTTTACACCTAACGTTTGGGGTAAGTGTAAAATATACTGTCAGAGACTTCTGGAAGTAGCATCAAAACAAGTTAAGGGAGTCAGACTGAAAGCAATACGAGATTTAAAAGATTAGCATTCATTTAGCTATTTTCTCCATCTTGTTCCTTCATCTGGCTTCTGTATGAGAAAAGTTGTTCATAAACATTTATTTTTATTCTATTTTGAATCAGTTGCTCCTGACAGAATGTCTACCACTCCGTGAACTTCTTAATTCATTGTAAAAGCAAAATAACTTCAGTTATAGCCATTTAAACAATTCCCAAAGTCACTGCTTTGATGAAAAGACGCTGGGCATCAGCCTAATGATTGAGGTGTTATTAATATTTTCTTAATGTTGGAGATAATTGTGATGGAGATAATTAGGAACAAAAAGCAGTTGTATTTACTTTTCCTTTCTAGAGTCTGAGGGTAAAGTGCTGGTTTAAAATGGGGGTTTTGATTTTTGCTGTGCAGTTAAGAAGACTATTGTATTTCAGAGTTTCCGAAAATTTCACAAAACTATATTGTCTTAACGGATTTTAAAAAAATACTTATTTCCTACTGGATTTCTTGAATGTGTTGTTTTCAAAGCAGTTCTTTTTAAAAATGTGAAATAAAAAGATAAAGCCTTTGGAAAAGGCATTTCTTACTGCTTAGTAAAATATAGTTATTGCAGGCTGGGAGTGCTTCATTTACTTGCAGTTTCTCTTCTAAATCAAATCTGTGCTGGGAAAGACACCAGCAACACACCCCAAAGCCCTGGCTGTATGCTGAGCTCCCTAAACTGTTTACAATGCAGTATTGAGATTTAATACATTTTAACTAGAGAAAACTTAGACTAATTAGAAAAAGAATTAGGATAGATTCCTAATTAATATATGCCTATTGAACCAGTTTATTGCCTAGGTAACTTTTGCTTCTAGTTGGAGGAAATGAATTATGAATTCATTTAAATTATTCCTATTTGTGTTAATCTCCTGTTATCTCCTTTTGAGTTGACTGGACTGCTTCAGTGTGCAGGGGAAAAGACAGAGGGAAAGGAAGTTAGATTGTCCCATTAGAGTTACACTCCGCTGCTCACCAATTAAAGGGCAATTGAGAAAGAAAACAGAGAGCTGAGGTAGCGCTGTGTAATGCTGGGAGACCAGGTCTCCCATTCTTCCAGGAACTTCTCCCGGCCAGCAAGGCTTAGGCACTCCTTTGAAACTATGGGATGTGTTTTATGAAGATGAAAAGTGATTGAGTTTACTTCACCTAGGGGCTTTGAACAATTCAGAAATGCAAAGGTTGGGAAACTTTTCTCCCTTCATGGGGGAGGTTGGTACAGTGGTTACTTGAAAGAGTGTGAAAAACAGAAGCTTCTCCTTATTCCTCAGTTGTATGTGAGTGGGGGTGAGGTTAGAGGCAGGGTGGAGGCAGAAGGGAGACTCCTATTAATCTATCAGGTGTAGATTTCCCTAGTTTTCCTTTTGGGTTTTTTGGCCATCTACCTCCAAAAGAAAGACTGTGAAATGACAACTCACCATTACTTCCTTTGTGTCACATTGTACTTAAAAGTGTATTGAGTCATTTTCTCTTTTTCTTACAAGGCAAAAAGAAAGGCGGGGGGCGGGGGTGAGGGGGGTTCCTTACCTCTCCCTTCCCTTTGACGAAGTTACTTTTTGCCTGGGATCAGCAAGACATGACATCATTGCTCTGTAAGAAAAGAACTCAGTAACACTAGTTTCACCTTGAAACTTTATTGGCATCTGTGGCAAACACCACAATGAAGGAACTTTAGCTCTCTTAAACACAAAAGGATTTTAAAACAGCAGAAACTGTGCAAGCTAGCCCCGGGGAGCGCTTCCAGTATATTTGTTATCTAACTCTGTATCAATTTATTCTGTGACCGAAGTGCACTTTCCACTGAAGTTCTGAATGCTTAGCTGCTGCTGCTGCTTTCTTCTCTTAAAAGTCAAGTGATGCGAGGTGTAATATAAATGAGGGATGGGGCCCTTCCTTCCCCTTCTTGTGTTACTGCCCATATTTCCTGCTTGGTTGCCTGAAGCCATTGATTCGGTCAGGCTCCGTGGCAGGGACTTCTACTCGGGTTCTGGGAGCTGGTGCGTTGTCTGAGACCGTGTCACTGCTCTTGGAAGGTAGCCAGAGGCAGTCTCTAGGCGCACCTGGCGTTTGTATGGAGAATTCCCGGGTCTTCTCTTGGCAGAGCCAACCGGTTTTTCATACCCTTTTGTGAAGATGTTCCTACATAGCACCTGGTAGGGAGGTGGGAGTTGAGGATTTTGGGTGTCTCAGCGGAGAGTGGGGCCACCCTGTAACTTTCCCCGCTAGGGGGGTGAGTCTCTGTCCCCTTTCGACTTACAGAAGCCCTCCTGAGCAGTGAACAGCGCGGGGAACTGCCCTGGTGTGTGTATGGGTTTAGGAGCTGGACCTGAAGCTCCCTTATTGGTAGCGCCAAGCTTTTCAAGGGTTTGGGGAGAGGGATTGGGGAGAGAGAAGGAAATCTGGCTCCAACACTGATTTGTCTGGTTGTGGGGTGCGTGCTATGGGGTTAGGGAAAGAGATAAAGCAGGGCGAGTGTTTCCTGACTTTGCCCTAATCTCTTCCCACCCAGTTGGAAGACACAAATCCTGTTTGGGGAGCTTCCAGCCCGGTGGCCCACCAGCTGGCTGTTCGTGCCACTGAGGCACATCCGCTGCGCCCCTGCCCCTACCGCCCAGCGTCCCAGCTGTCAGTGACCAGCCAGCGACTTAGATTTCAGACCTGGTCCGGTGGGAGGGAGCCTCGGCGCCGGTGTGTGGGTTTTTGTATTGTTCTGTTTCTTTTTCCCTTTTCTGTCTTTTTGCGTGCACACCCCGCCCCATCCGGTAACACACATGATTTAGCTATTTTACATCTTTCGTTATCTAGCGCCCTGAAACTGAACATAGAGCCATATATTAGATTGAGGTTAGAAGAGGTGGCGACTGTTTATTTAAGGTGATAAAATGGTCCATCAGCAGTAATCTCCATCGATATGTGCCACCAGGAGATGAAGGATGAGGGGACAAGCCACAATTAATTGCCCTATAGTTTTGTAGGAGAGAGTGGAGCCAGCCCAGACCCGCTTCGATCTCCTCTCGCGGCTCCTATTCATCATCTCCGCATTGTATATGGCGGCCTCGCAGGGGCCGGGGCCGGCGAGGTTTATCTCCGCGCAATATTCTCTCACCCTCATACACTGGCGCTCCCATTTAATTTATTAATACAGTCGTCGGGAGACAAATAAAACCCACGTTTTCTCCCTCTCTCCCTTCCCTCCCCCCTTTTGGGTCTCCCTCTTGGTCCCAGGGCCAGGCCGGGCAGAGAAAGCCCCGCGCTTCTGGGGTTCGCGGACAGCTTTAAACTCGGGTGGAGGGGGAGGCCCGAGAAGATTCCCCGTGAGCTGGGCACGACCACAACCTGCTCCCCTTCCCGGTGGCCGGGCTAACCCGCCTCGCCTTTGGATCTGCTTCTAGACCAGCTCTGGGATCTCGGAAGACCTCTTCCTGGTGGAGAAGGAGGAGGGCCGGGTGGGTGGCGGGGCGCAGAAGGGGCTTTGGAGTGTGGCGTAGGCGGCTACGCCTGGCGCTGGAACAGAACCCTTCGTGGGCAGAAGCGGGATGAGGCCTTCAAAACACAGCCTTAGGTGCGGAGGCCGCCTGCCGGCCGAGGCCAGGGTGCCCCACACCGCGCATCACCACCTCTGCCCCCACTCCGTCTAGCGCGGGCGAGAGCCCCTGGGGGCGTGAACCGTGGTGCAGAGGTTCCCGGCTGGGTGCTCTGCCTGTCCCCTGCCCGTCAGCCCAGCCCCCCGCCCAGGGCGCACGCCGCGCAGCCAGCAGGCGGCACTCCGGTGGCCGCGTTGCTGGGCTGGGATCGATGGGCGCCGGCCCCGCAGGGCTTGGGCTGAGGGACTGAGGGCGGCGACCTCCGCAGCAGTCGAGGAGGATTTACAGCCTGAGCGGGTCTTGCTGCCGGGCGAGGAAGTAGGCTTTTCAGCTACTCCTTGGTTCCCTTAACAGAGGCGGGTGAGGGTCGGCGAAGGCGCTGGAGAAGCACTGGGGCGTGAACACCTGGTGTGGCGGGCACTCCCCACTCGCCCACACGCCCTGTCGGCCTCTCCAGACACCAAAGCCCCGAAGCGTTTCATGGTTCGCCTTTCCTAGAATGACATTCCCGAAAAGAAAACCTTGGCCTGCTTTGCCCCCTTTACCTTAAAATAGATGCATTTAAAATTATAAAAGTAGTCATTACTTGTAAAGACATTCAAACAATACAGAAGGATATGAAATCAAGAGTGAGAGTCTGCTTTTCACTTCACTTGGCCAGGCCTTCTGAAGTCAGTAGGTGAATAAGTCTGGAACCTGATGACAGCCCCTTCCCTTACTCAGGGACCCATAGACAGGAGCACTAACAAACCTATTCAAGATAGAAAAGGAACGATAATCTCCTATATTCTCATTAGAATATAAACTGGTATTTCAAAGTGTCTTTCTTAGAAAATATGAGACTATCTCTCACAAATACAGAAAACATTTTATGAATAACAATTATGAACATGTACAAAAACTCTTTCCTTGATTTTAAAAGAAAGGAACATTTATTTGTTTCCTCTTTGCAATACAAATAGACTTGTATTGTGTGTTGCTTGGCCTGGAATGCTGGGTGTATGTGTGCATGTGTAAGATATGATGTACATTGTCTGTTATGTATAGTTGTAGGTAGTTGTATGTAGCCAGCTTCTCCCCCAAACCTTTTCACGTAGGTGTTCATGTCTAGAAAATGCTTTGCTTAGAATGTTTGTCTACTTGTGCCATATTTGTCAACCCCAAGAAATGTTACTTGTTTTTAATATCCTCAAGCTCCCCTGGATCTCTGAGGCACAGGTTAGCACCTAAATGTTTTCAGTTGGGGAGATTTTGTGTATCAAAAAAAAATAGAATGGAATGTGTATTTTGATGGCAGTTGGTCAACTTTTCTGTCAGAATATTTTGATATAACATGAAGTAGTTCACAAATTAAGAAGACTCATGTTGGGTAGAATAATTAAAATGGATTGGCCTTGTCTACTCTGCTGTGGACCCAACATACAGACAGTCTTGTAGGTACTGGGGGAGCCTCAGTTCCTCACTCTGCCAAATGCATTAAGTTTTTCCAACACTTTGCGGAGACCAGTGAAACAATAAGTTAAAGAGGGCTTTAGAAGACATCTTGGAAAAAGAATTTGGCCATAGTTGTATTATCAGGTATGACAAATATCAGCTGTGTGCTTCTTCTCTGTGGGGTAGTGGCTGGAGTTGCTACTTTTGCTCTTTATTTTATTACTGATGTGGTCGATGTGATATTACTTGTGGTGATGTTGGAAGTTAACAGGATCTCTGATACAGGCTGTTGGGGGAATGAATACTAAACATTCTTGCTTCTCACCCTTTGCTTCATTGAGTCAACCAGAAAGGAAAATCGGTTAAGCAACTTCCTGAAGTGATTTATTTTTATTTTCATGGGCATATTGCCTTTGCTTATTGTCATTTGTTTTCAGCTGTTTTTGCTAAGGTGCTGAAAGGCCATCTCTGAAGTCAGACGCTAACATTCAAAATTATGGACATTATCTATTTACTTTCCTTTTCATTCTCTTACTTTAATGTCCCCAAACCCAAGAGTGTGGGAAAGAGAGAAACCTCTGTAACTCAATCATGTTACAGCAATTTTTGTGGCCCCCAAATAGTTACTTCAGTGAAATATTTCAATTCTGTTGATTGAGTCATGAATTTGGAAATAAAAGTCTCCCAGATTTCATTAGTCTTCCCGAATCTCTGGGTTTGGAGGCTTTGGACTCAGGCAGACCTGACTGAATCCTTTCTCTGCCAGCCACCTTCTTGCTTCTGGTCCTTGTTCAAGTGACAGTGCTGTGAATCCTCAATTGCCTCATCTGCAAAGTGAGAATCATGATAGATAATGTGGAGGTTTGGTTCAAGACAGGTGCCTGGAACATAGTTAGGCATTTGGTAAATATGAATGTTTATTGACTTTCTTCCTACTCCCAAAATGTCTTGAAGTGTTTTAATTTTCACAGTCAAAAGCTCTAGAGGGTGTGTACAGTGTGTGTGCTTCAGAGGGGTTGACATATGGATAAGCATGAGACTACTCCCATCTAGGCCCTGGGTTAGAAAATGGAGCCTTGAATAATCTGAACATTTGTGTTGCTGGCAGAGGCGGGCAGAGGAGGACCTTTGTGTGAGAGAGGGTCCCAAGCATGGACATTTCACTAGCTGTGAAAACATGTTGCTGCTTTTCACCTGAGAGGCCTGGGGACACCTCTAGGAAAGGGTAGTCAGAAGGTCCCCTCGTTCCGTGGGCTCTCTTGGGAGGAGTGGAGGAGTAACTGCTGACTGAGGGGAAGGCACAGCTGGCTGGATCCGGATTCCACTGTGACAGGATGCTCAGATCGTCAGCCTTCCCTTGCTGTGAGGCAAATGGCAAAACAAGGGTTCCCCCACCATGCTGGGTTCTGTGTTCCTCAAAGGTTTCTCACTGACTCACAAGTTCCTTGGGCGTTTAGGCTATTTCAGTACAGATAGTGCACATCCAGGGTGACCCACCAGGCCTAGTTGCTACCAAGGCCAGGCGCAGGTACCCCGGAGGCCCCTAAGGCGACCGATCTCTCAGCGCCAGCCCATCCGCTGGTGCCTACTTTCACCGTCTCTGCCAGGCAGACTCGCCAGGTGTCAGGCCCAGTGCCATAGGCCTGACACTTGCGCCGAGCTGCGGTGACTCCCCAGGGAAGCTGGGCCAGGGAGGCCGGGTCGCGCCGGCGGGCGCCGAGGCCACCTCCTCGGGCAGGCTCGTAGCGCCAGGGCGCAGACACGGCGGCTCCGCCAGGCCCATTAATAACCTGGAGGGCGCTGCGATCCGACAGCACGGTCGCCACAGGCCCTGCTTCCCGCTGCCGTCCGGCCCCTTCCCACCCAGTTCCAGTCTAGGGACACTGGGCGCCCACTACTGCCCGGCCCGAAGGGTGGGGGTCCCCTCCGCGCCCGCTGCTCTAGGGAGTGTCGGAGAGAGACAGCTTCGTCAACAGCTTCGCTCAGTTTACAGCACAAGATAATCGCATTAAGTCTCGGGATCAACCGTGGGGCGGTAGTTGGGGCCCTCTCCATTGAACCATTACCCTGATCATTAAAGATCCATTACCCTGATAGTTAAATTTGCTATTCGTTTCTTTCCCGAGTCCCGGGAAAGCTTGCACACAAACCCCCCGGAAGAGCCCCGGGGTCTCCACTTGTCCCCGCCTGGCTGGAGTGCCTAGAGTGGGCGCTGACAGGCGGCTAGAAGGACCCCAGCATGGGGGCGCCCTCGGCTTCCTGGGGCTGCGACTGGGGCTCCGCGGGACCTCAGGCTTGCTCTGCCCGGTCTCGCGGGCGCTTGGGAGGCGGTGGAGGAAGCCTCTGAGTCCCTGGGTCGAGGGGAGTGCGAATGGCGCCCCACGCCAGGCTGGTAGCCCACGTGCCCTGGTGATTGTAAAAACGTCTCCTGTGTAATTGTAAAACGAGGCAAATCAAATACCTAGGCGACCAGTGTAGAATTTCTCCGAGATATCAGATTGGGGAAAAGATGGGCTTTTTTCGTGGTACAAGGAAATATGCACCCTGCAGCACTGGATAGAGAGAAGCTGCCAGAATGAGCAGAGGGTCAGAAGGAACAGAAAGACGGAAGGGAAGGGGGAGAGACACAGAGGGAGAGGTGCAGAGAGAGGGAAACCAGGAGGAGAAGCCGCAAGAGCCGTCGGTTGCGGGGAGAGGGCAACGAGGCAATCCGCACACAGCTCCGAAGGCGTTTTAGGGAGCCCAGGGTCTGCACCCGGTACCAGGCAGATTTGGGTGCAGCGAATTCCAAGGGAGCGGCTCGGGTTGGCCTCTCTCCTATTCGGAGTAGCCTGGGCGCCCCAACGGCGTCACCTCCTTCCATGGTGGCTTATCCTGGCGGGCACAGTTACTGTTGTCTGGGGGATTTACCCTAGGATGGGCCGTTCTGAGCGGCCAGGTTAACCCTTTCCCTTCCCTCCTGCGTGTCTCCCGCAGGTTGCGACATGTGCGCAGACAACCGCAACGGCGAGTGCCCCATGCACGGGCCCCTGCACTCGCTGCGCCGGCTCGTGGGTACCAGCAGCGCCGCAGCCGCTGCGCCCCCGCCGGAGCTGCCGGAGTGGCTGCGGGACCTGCCGCGAGAGGTGTGCCTGTGCACCAGCACCGTGCCTGGCCTGGCTTATGGCATCTGTGCGGCGCAGAGGATCCAACAGGGCACCTGGATTGGGCCCTTCCAGGGCGTGCTCCTGCCCCCAGAGAAGGTGCAGGCGGGTGCCGTGAGGAACACGCAGCATCTCTGGGAGGTAAGTGGCCGGTGGCCGGTGCCCAGTACCTCAACACCGAGCCTTGGCCAGCACAGAGCCTGGCCCTTGGCGGGTGTCAACTTCAGAGAGAGCCTCCCTTGGTCTCCGGAGGGTAGCAGAGAATAGATTTCCCTGGCATCCCTGTAAATGCCTGGTGTCTGAAGCACTTGCAGTAAGGAGGCTGGCAGAGATGGAGTCTGGCACAATAGCAACGTGGCCAAGAAGACAGGGCCTACAGGTTTCTGAAGACAGAGTCACCTTAACCTGCCTGTGTTCCAGCTGGAATGGATTTGACTTTGGGTCTTTCTAAATCTTAAGAAAAAGAGAAAACAGCTGAGGAGATGGAGCAGCGGAGGTTAGGCATTAGGGTGAGAGCTGGGTGACCTTTATGTCCCATTCTAAGCTCTTCCAATGTGTTTCGGTGAACTGGGCAGGTAGGTACAGAAGCATGGGGACAGGGGAGTCAGGCTTATTTTCACAGATTAAAAACAATTTTGTAAATGCTGAGTGTGAGAGACTGCAACTTCTTTCACAACTTGCAAAGTGCCCAAAGTAAGCAAATTTTATTGGGAGTCAGAAATTACGAATTTTGCTTCTTCTCTGACAATGTGAAATTATGTAATCTTCATCAAGATAGAAAATAAAAACATGAGAAACCTCAGCACTTTGATATAACTCAATTGATGATAATACTTTATGGTACAATCTTACCTGATGCTATTATTTAAAAATAACCTATTCGAAAAAATGTCAACCTGAGATTTCTCCAGAAGCTTTCTGGTTGATTATCGAGGTTCACTCCTCAAGGGACAGACACTTATCATTAGGTATCCTCGCACCTCTTTTAGCCACCTCCACCTATGGAGAGTTATCTATAAAATACAAGATGCTAGAAGTCATACCCTTAGGTAATATGTAAATCTGACTACCTGTGGCAGGTGATTAAGTGTGAACAGCCAGAAAGAAAGTTTCTTAAATGCCAGGGGCCAAGTTGACATGGACTGCTGGGCTCCATAAATGGGTGGTTTCAGCAACAGTCTGCCCCTCACACTTCGAGGACTGGCCTGTCAAAATGATCATTTTCACTGTGAGTTGCTTCATGTTCACTAAATAAAACTCACGGGACTCAATAAACCACTTAAATTTTTTGCTGAGCACCCGCTCTGGCCCTGGACATACAGGGTTGTGAAAAACAAACCTGGTATCCAGAACCCTCACATGACTATTGGGGATGGGGTGCTGAGGCCTGGGGCTGCAAAGCCTCCTTTGATGGAGGAGGAGCTGAATGTATGAGCCCACAGCCCAGCAGCCCAAGATAAGAACATGGCAGCCAATGGGCTATCTACTCTATAGTAACCTACTGGAGTGCTGTGCACAGGCTCAAAGCATCTGGTTTTGAAACATTTCCTAGTTGGTTTTTGTTTCTGACTAATTAGTTGTAACCTCCAATGTGGTTTAAAGTTTATAAAACACTTATAGACACTTTTCATGTTCCAGTGTGTTATTAGGAACTCTGATATCATATGATTTAAGGTCTGCCAATACTTTTCTAAGGAAATCATACAGCAGTTATTCATTGTACAGATTTGCTCTATCTGAAAATGTTAAAACTGAACACTGTTATATTGCCCTCTGATGCCTATCTACTTTTAGAGTGCCAGAGGAAAAGCCATAAACATGAAAAAATTCCCATCGTGTATTGTGTGTGTGTGTGTGTGTGTGTGTGTGTGTGTGTGTTTTCCTGGAAGGCTTTTATGATAGGGATGTTGGCAGGAGGCCACTACATATATAGAATATAATATATAAACACTAAAAATGATGCAACCTTTCTTTTGTACCTCTACTTGTACTTGATGAAGTTAAAATTCTGTTGTCGTAAAGAGACTGGGGGATTTAATTGGTGTTTTTCTTTTTCTTGCTACTTCAGTAGATATAAAGTGAATTTTATCTGTTGTTTGGGGTATGTGAGCTGAGAGTGCTTGCAGGGGACCTGGAGTTGGTTCTGTGTTATAAAAAAGACCTGCTGGGTGTATGCTTTGATGATCTACAGGTCCCTACTCCTAAACTTAGGACATAATTATTCTATTTATTTCTATCATCTGTAACAGGAGTTAGAATAACATACATTTGGGGAATTGAAGGGATATTAAAACTTCAGCCATGCAAAATGTATCAGTCTTCCGGGAGATCATATAAAATGTGACTAACTGGGGCCAGGTAACTTAGCGCTGATGTCCATTTCTAAGATAAAATATTTTTCAAAATAGGTTTTAAATTTGTATTAGTATGATGTTTTTAAGATATGAAATATAAACTTATTTTTAATTTTTAAGCTTTATTATTTTTATGAAATATGACTATTTGAATTAAGTTACATTTATAACAGGAGATTCTAAATGTTAGGAGTTTCCTTAAATTTTAGATCTTCCTTTCAAACCTAAATTGTATTGTGAGATTTTTTTAATCATTATATTATTCATATTAGAAAGAATCAGTGATTGGAATACACTGTAGGTCTATAGGAAACGTTTGGCAATAATTGTTTAATGACTCATGTAATAATTATCCATTTCAAAAACATATTCTTTTTAAATGTCTTCCAAAATATCAGGTCAATATAAAGCAAATTTTTAAAAAATTAAAAGCAGTTGAATCATGACTATTTCATTTTAAAAGTCAACTATAATCATTTCTCTTTCTCACATTTTTTTTAAGTCATTTGCTGATGAAGAAATATCTTTATATTTAGAGTTCAATACTCAGGTCCTGATGGATCTTACCGGGTTACTTATCTTTATTTCAGTACAATAAATGGATTGCTAATCTTTTCCCGTCACTGTTTCCAAGTAGATGATGGATTTTTGTTTCAGTTTACAGTTCATTGTTTTTAGTATGGCTATACTTTATTATACACATGAAGGCTTATCACAGAAACAATCAGATTCACCTTAGTTATTCCTTTTCTTTAATCATTAAACACTCTATTTTCTTTGCAGAAAAATGATTTTTTAATATTTACTATACATCAGCCTTGAAGAGCTTGTTTGCTTTATAAGCATACTGTCATTTTTTAGTTAATATTCTCTTTGTGTATAATCTCGGTTCTTCAAAATCCAGCAATTTAAAGAAAGTGAAATATTCCATTTCATTTAATATGTTTTGACTATTTTGAGTGTTTATGGGAAATTCCAAGTATTTTTCTTTTCTTTTCTTTTTTAAGCAATAAGCCAAGGTAATTTTTTTGTAGCTTAAGGAGATTAGCAAGCTGAAAGCCAAATTGTTAGTCATATTTTTTGCTGGTTTCTTTTAGAATCAGAATTTTAATGTGTTTTTTAAAAAAATAATAAATTCAGATACTTTCAAACAAAACATTACATATAGGGTACATTAGACAATCACTCGCCTTCGCTATATACATTTATGCAAACAAGACTTGGATGCATGATACATTTCTAGCTATTTAATGTAATGGGAAAAAATCTTTCTGAATGTTTTGCAAAGAAAACAGAATCATTCTCAGCAATTAGGTCTTATTGATGAGAGTGAGATAATTTTATCCTAATATGTTTTCTAATAAAAAAATGAAAAGGCACATTTGATTCCAACATTTATGAAAAACATTATCTCAATTATTAATGTGCCCTTTTTCCCTTGAGATAAATTAATCTAGTTGCACATGGTTTCCCCTTTCTGCTTAACATCAGAATTTAATATGACTGGACCTGAGGAATGTAACCAGTGTATACTTAAAACTCTACTGGAATAAAATACGGAAGTTTAAAATAAAGCTACAGTTTAAGATAGGCTAATATTACTCAGGCCTTTCAACTCAAAGTCTGATTTGACAAGAAATTTTAGCAACAATGACAAAATAAATTGTACTTATTTTCACCCTAGAAAAATCATCCTGCTAATTGAAATAATGTAGCGACTTGTTAGGATTACAGTCAAGGTACTAGAAAGAGATTTAATTTTACAGAACCTGTCTTCTCTTTGCCTGAGTAAATTTGAGTGTCTCATTTTCATTTGCCCTATGTGGAAACTGTCATTATTTTTCTTTAGACAATCAAGGGGGATACATAATGTGGACCTTTTTGTGGTTTGATTTTGTACCATAATATTTTAGATTTAATAAGAGTTTTGCTTTTAAGCAAATGGTCTATTTTTCATCATTACTATTTAGCTTAGGTCAAAAGATATTAATGAAAACCAATATTAAAAATATATTACACATTGCTAAATGCTTATATTTCAAAACCGTCATAGGTAATTGGTACTAGAAGAAAATGAATTGATTTCATATTTTGAATGTTGTATGTATGTTTTTATAAACGACCCAATTCCATATATATAGTACCGTACCTATTTGCATGTATTTGGATGTTGAAAAAATCATTTTAAATTAATCACTTTAAATTACGTTAAAATCATTTAAAAGTTGTTCCAGTGATAGTCCTGTAATTATATACTCCATATTTTGACTTTGACTCATTTTGGCCTGATTCACCAAAACACCAGGGGATGGAATTACGTGGCTGTCACAGTTACATTGAAGTAAAAATTGTGTTTCTCAGCAATTTATCATTTAGTATACTAGTCTGCCTGTCAGCTTGGTTTTGAATATGTCAATTTTGTGAAATTCAAATTATTTCTCCTTAAAAATAAACCATAGTAATGTTACTATCACGTTTTAAATTATGCAGAGTAACAGCTGGTGTATCTCTCTGGCTTTGCCTCATTTGATTTGAAGATGTCTTTTATCGTGGTGCCCATTTGATAGAGTGTGAGCATTTTGTAGTTTTACATAAACTGTAAAACCATCTGCCACCTCTTGGAATGGTTTCCAGCATTGTGTTAAAAATCAAAACTTGGTACTTTTAGTTGGCTTTGAAGGTCCGTTTAAAGTCCTAGTCCTTTTGCTTTATGCGTCACACTACACAGTGCCACCCTTGGTTTTCTAAGTCTAAAAATGATTCTGCTTTAAAAAAATTATAACAGCCATTTGGAAATTCTCACATCAGTGAGGTTTAATCCAAACATGCATGTGACACTACATTGCTTTAGCTGAAAATACTTTAAAAAGACTGATGTATTCCGTATCCATGGGACTATTTTTCTCATTAGTTCAGTTTATCTACTGTTTACAAATTGCTTCTTTTATTGATAGCATTTTGTCTGTGTGAAGAAGTAATTCACAAGGCCATAAAGGCATGTTTTCTTACATCATGTAATGTTTTTCTTCTTCCAAAATGACTTAAATGTAGGGTGTAGAATGTAAAATCGGAATCTCAGAGGTTGCCAGATAGATGAAATCTGCCCTCCTCAGTCCCTGCAGCAAGTGATCTGATATGGTAATACTGGTCCGAGAAACCTGCCAGGGAGCCTTCCTATTTCATTGTGTAAATTAAGGCAGTTTTAATTATTTGAGAAATTGACATTACCCAGGAATCACTTACATCTGTAGTGTAATATTATAGATTTAAAAAAATTTTTGGTTGACCATGAAAACTGCGAATTACTTAGTTGGGGAATCATGCCCACAGTATCAAAGTCCACTCTTCTCAGCGGATGGATGTGATACGCTGGTAATGTGGAGAAAACCTTTTGCCTTTCTAAAGAACGCTCTGTGTAGAATGACTATGAGCCTGCCCCTCTCTCTCTCTCCCCTTTTTTCTTTTTCTTTCTTTCTTTATAGAATTGTGTATACTCCAAGATTTCATGAGTTCAGACATTCCTTGTGTATTTACACAAGAAGCACAGGCTTCGGTATAAGTACTTAGCATAAAAGCCAGAGAAGCCAAGAGCAGAATATACTTTTCCTTGTAAGCATTTGCCACCTCACTCAGATAAGTTACAGAATTCCATTATCCAAATTGTTACACATGTGTGACAGAGGTTGACCTTTCGTCATGTCAATCCTTTTTGTGTAGGCCCCAGGCTCCAGCCTAATGGCTCAAACCCTGATTTACTCACTATAATAAGGGCAGGAGGTCGAGCAATTGTCAGACTGCCTGTTCGTACTCTTCTTGGAGCCTGGTTGAAGGCTGTTAACACAAAGCTTTTCAAAGTGAATTTACAACCAGCACCACTGACAGAGGCCAATCAGTGCACCATAAATGTCAGGTTAGTGAGATTGAGCAGTAAGTAAAGCACTGACAGCACACTATTGGCTGGAATCAATTGGCCAAGGTTTAACTGAGAAGAGCAATCTACGTGTGGCAGACTTAGGGAGAGAGCTAAGTGTGCAGCCTGGGTTTCCAGGTGGACTTTGTAGATTTACCTGTGAGTGGAGCGTAAGGGTTGGGACATCACACATTTGCCTCAGCACAATAGCGTCATCCGTGTTGATGGGATTCACAATCTGGGAGTTCAGAGTGGCTGAGCCTGCTGACTCCGAGGCTTGGTGGTGGAAAACGGTGCAGCGGCAGACAGACAGGAGAGAGAAAAACTATTGCAATACGGGGCTGTCAGAACTGGGGGACACATCCAGTGTGTTACAGTTCAGTAAAAGGAAAGTTGTTCAAATTCCAAAACTGTAACAGGGATTTCCACAAAGGCGCAGACACAAACACACCTGCTCTCTTGCTCTTCCTGAGGCTCAGCAGTGTGAAACTTTCATGGAAGTCACTAATGAGTGATTATGGGGTGAGGGTCTGAATATCCATGAGATGTGGTTTCTCCACCAGCCAGAATGTTTTTATCATTTTGTGTAATGACAGCCTGGACAACAATTCATTTAGCTCTGAAGGCATCAGCATTAAAATGGAGGAATCCATTAAAATGCTGTATGCAAGGATTTATAAATTAGGCAATTTCCTTGATTATTGCAATCATTTACAAAATTGATTGTTCCAGTGTGGTATAGACAGATTTCAGCAATGATCATTGACAACGAGCACATTCTCTGATATCTATAGCTACTGGTCACTAAACCAGGTCAGTATTTCCCCTACCCTGCTGTTCTTGGTCTCAAGGTCAGGGAGACTTTCAAAGAAGCTTACAATTACGGAGTTTCATTTGCCTTCAGAGGAGACCCATCTAAGCTGTGAGAGTAGGTGCAGGTTGTTCTAAAGGTTATAGCACTGTTCTTAGATTTTAATTCTATTAATAATTTTGAGGGAGGGTATTGATGATACTGATATGCTTCAGATCAGTGGCACAGATTTTGATGCAATGCCAATTTAAAAGGAAATAATTTTTGCAAATTGCGTCTGTAAATATTTGTTTGAATGAACATCTAAAGGTCAATAATGTGTTTTATTTGTTGGTCCTTAGAGTTCTAATTATCCAATAGATATATCGTAGAGTCACTGGATTTTAGGTCAATTAATTCTGGAAGGCATAATGAAGACATTGTTACAAATGTGAAATTCTCAAAATGCTGCAGATTTTCCTATACAAGAACACACCATGAGTTCACTTGGTGCTTAATCACTAACCACAAACGACAAGGTTGCCTTTATTCTTGAAATATCAGAGATGGGCATGCCAAATGTATCTGCAGGGCTCTGTCCAGTGAAAGCTAGTCATGCCATTTGTGCTTAGTGCAAAATAACTAACTTTAGGACATTTGTTTTCAATCATCATTTTTTTTAATCATCATTTTCCGCTTTTGAAACTTTAACACCAACTGGGGCTTGTAAAATAATAACACTTTAGAAAATTGTTTAACACAGTGTTGGGAAGACAAAAAATTTTAGTCCTGATTGTTAATGTATAATAATTTGATTTCAAGGTAGTTCTTTGTTCAAGGTGTGTGTTCTTTGTTTAAGGGAAATGTTATATTCTAGGAAGTCGAGTGACTTGGTGGTATCTTGCATTTATTTGGCTATTATTGCCTAATAACTCAGAAGTTCATTTTCATTTTTAGCTAGTTCTAAAACTCACTGCTTAAAAATTCAGTAGAGGGAAATATTTTCACCAGTATCTTGATATTATCTCATTTTTATGTAAATAATTTTTTTAACAGCATTTCTGGTTTCTGTTAAGACTTAAAAGCCACATGACTAGTTCTTTCTTGGGTGAACTGTGAACAAGGTGCTCAGTATTACAAATGCTTTTCCCGGTGCCCCTATACATTTATGTAATAAACCAAAATCCACGGTATGCATTGTGAAATAATGATATGGGATTAAGCCCATTTTATTAAAATGAACAGTGTTTTTCACTCCCTGCGATCATTTCAAATTAAAGCTGCCTAAGATAATGAAGTGTCTTCTATAGAAACATTCAGTGTAATCTAATTCAGTAGAAACTTCTCAAGTGCTTTTTAATTAGAATCAAATTAAATGTAATCAAGTCATGTTTTCAGTGTCTTGTAAAGCATCAAGAGCTAAATGTTGTTAGCGCACTTGGGAATATTAACGTTTATCACAAAAGTAACAGCACTAAATTCTCAGATTCCCATGCATACTTCAAAGTGGTAGATAGCTCCTAAATAAATTCTACATTAGAATACAGTGCTTTTGGAACCTATTGTGTTTGTCCCAAACTAATATTAAAATTCATTTGTCATATAAAAAATGCACATAATTCCTGGGGGAAAGAGTCTTGAAAAATATTGGGCTGCTAAGGAAAACACTTAATTTCAATTTATTGCAATTAATTGCAATTTAATTTTACCCAGATAATCCACAAAGTGGAAAATATCATTATTAAGCTTTAAAATAATAGAAATGAATTTTTGTATTGAAAGTAATGAATGCATAGGCCAGGCACGGTGGCTCACACCTGTAATCCTAGTACTTTCTGAGGCCAAGGCAGGATGATCGCTTGAAGCCAGAAGTTCAAGACAAGCTTGGGCAACGTAGGCAACATAGGGAGACCTGGTCTCTACAAAAAATAGAAAAATCAGCCGGGCATGGTGGCACCTGCCTGTAATCCCAGCTACTTCAAAGGCCGAGGCAGGAGGATCGCTTGAGCCCAGGAATTTGAGGTTGCAGTGACCTATGATGACGCCACTGCACTCTAGCCTGGGCAAAAGAATGAGACCCTGTCTCAAACAGAAACAAAAACAAAAACAAAAAACAAGTAGTTAATATATATCATAAGAAATTTAAACTATACAAAAGTATAAACCAATGGTAACGATTTTTAACAGTTTTCATAATGGCTTTTGAGAGATGATTATATAATACACATTTATTTCATTGAGTCACAGGTTTTGGTAAAAGATATTTGCACTATCTCCTTGGTATCTTTTTCTGAGACAGGGTTTCACCCTGTTTCTGCATGAGCCACCACTGAGCCACGGCACCCAGCCTCCTAAAACACATTTTTAAAGCAGCAGCTGATGGCACTGTTTCCACAGGGTCTCCGGCAAATGTTTAAATTTGGCTCATCCATGAATAGATTTTGATTTTGTGTCTAGTCTCATCCTCCCCTCTTTGTTTCTTTCCTTGTGGGAAATTTCGTTAACAGTCTGCAGCCCCTACTGATAGATTACAGAAACAATTCTACTGATATTTTCATGTTTTATAGCACATGTCTTTCATAAAACCGGAGTCTTCCTAGGGTCTATAAAGAGATTGTAATGGTTCTCAGAGAAGAAGGAGAAATTTCTGTTTTCTTTTTTATACATAAAGGTGTTAACAATAAAGGATTATGTCTCTTTGAAATAGGAAGATACTAATTTATCTAGCTGTGAGTGAGACTTTAGGGAAACTACTTAATTTCTTTGTACCTCTTTTCTCCATGTGTGAAGAAGAGTAATGTTGGACTGTTATGCAAATTAGAGAGAAATTATGACTTTTGTGTAATCAGTGAGATTTCCCCTCCTATCCAGTTGGATTTTAATAGTAAATTTTAAGTCTCTATTGGACTCTGTACACAAATATTTAAAAAAATCACTATTTATCTGGTAAAAGATTGTATGTAGTATACCATGATATATTTAGATTTAATTACTTACTATTGATACAAAATCAACTTTAAATAATATTTCAATGCCAATTTATTTAGCACTGCTTACAAGTAAAGGATGATGTATTAAAGGAATACTATGCAAAATGGATATAAAAAAATCACTAGATGGCTTTAATTTTTAAAACTATTTTTAATAGAGAGCAACAAGAATAAATACAAATGTTGGGCACAGAAAGATTTCCTGGATGTGCATGATTTCAGTAAGTGAAATGCTAACTCGAAATCCTCACAACAAAGAACTGACTTACAATATGAAAATGTAAAGAGAATTATTTAGTAACATCTAGAAAAATCATAAGGAAGCCCTAAAGCGTGAAGGCCTTTTGTCTTGGACCTCAAATCAGCAGCAATTCATTAGGTGGGTTTGACACTGGATATTGAATTCTGAGTAGAAAAACATCTCAATGTCCAGCATATTGTGACTTGTCAATAAATATTAAATGACAGCAAATCAACATAGTGGCACATTTGCCACTGTCCATAAAAATGCGTGTGCAGCTGTGTCTGTACAGTGAATACAGACAAAACAGGACGTTGTACAAATTCTGCATGTGTATTGATGCCCCTATGAAAAGCAAGAATTCCAAGTGACAGTCTGCGGTTAGAAATTTTAGATGAAAAACTAAACATAAATGCCAAAACATGCCATAAAGAACAAAATTTTAGACTAAAATTAATTTTTCCTAATATATATTGATTTCATATTAATCATTTCCATTATGGCACCTAGAGTTTTCACTTTTATGGCAACATAAGCAGGGGTGATATTCAAATATATCACTACCACTCCGGCTTAGACCTTGACCCATAATCCCAGATGCCAGCAGTGGCATCTGTGTTCCATGGCCTGCATTTCAGCTCGGAATCTAGAATAGCTGGCCAAGCTTTAGCAAAGCTATTAAACAAACAGTAAGAATAATAATCTATATTATGTGTAGAGTTTTAGTTTTACAAGATGCAAATGTTCTGGAGATTGGTTGCACAACAATGAGAATATACTTAACATTGCTAAACTGTACACTTAAAAATGGTTACAATGGGAAGTTTTATGATAGGTGTATTTTGCCACAATTTAAAAAAAAGTCTACATTTTTAGTGACTTTTCACAGCTCAGTAGTTCTCAGACTCTAGTGTCTATAAGAATCTCCAGGAGCAGGGAGTGAAGCACAATGCAATCTGGGGACCTTCCTCTAAATGATTCTGACTCAGTAGCCCTGGATTGCGGCTCAGGAATCTACTTTTTTAACAAATGCCCTGAGTGGTCTTGGAACTCCCTTTAAGAAACAAAATGCCAGGCTTTACTTTTCCTTGCCCCATGTTAGCCTCCCTTTCTGCCTCTTCCCTTGTCTTTGCTACTCTTGAGCTTGCCTGTCCTCTCTTCTGCTTCAGTTCCACACCTGGTCTAGTCCTGTTCCTGTGTGAATTCTAGTCTCAACCTTGCTTTCACCCCTGCTCCACCTTGGCTAATCTCCTTTGGACATTTCCAATCTCCTCCCTTATCACCCTTCCCCTCTTCCCCAGGTATAAATAAATAGATGACAGATAGATACAGACAGATGAAGATACATGTAAATATTAAATAACTACTAACGGACAGCAACATGAACTCGCATGACTTCCATCTTCCTGTATTCTGAAACTCCACCTGGCTAGGCATAAGGAAGCAGCCACAATGGCAGAAGGCTTTATACTTTGTGTAAACTGCAGTATGTAATTGGTGCCTAAGTAATCCAGGTGTACTTCAGGAGGAGGTGGCCCACTGGAAGGCCTTTGGTGGTGTACAGCTGGACCTGAGTTCCAGCTGTCGTGGGGTCTGAGCTATGTGACCACTTGCAGGACATCTTAAGGCCCTGAGCTAGCCCAGTGCTGCATCCAGCAACACTGTCCTTTCCACTTCTCCTGCCAGCCCCTTCTGTGCGGTTCTATGTCATATGGAGAGGCCATATGTTCCTTGCATGACATTTGTGATTTGCAGTCTGTAAATTTTCCGTATGCCAACTGCAACTGCTGATTTGCTGATCTTTTTTCTATCTTCCTCCTCCGCTTCCCATTGCTGCCTGTTAGTGGAAGTAGTCTGAGCATGCAGCCTGCTTTCTGATCCTACCTTCTCACACCCAGAGAGCTCACCTGTTCTTCTTGTTTCAATTACTCCCTCCGAGGGATGGCTCTCAGATTCCATATCCTGCATTGATGGCTCTTAAATCCTGTATCCTCACTTGTCTGTGTGACATCTCAATTTGGAAGTCTGGACATTGTTTCAAATTGAGTTCACTAACTGACCCTACCTCACATCTCTCCAAATAGATGTCTCCTTACCTTTAACTTGCGGTTCTGTCATAGTCCTTTTTAACCTATGAGCCCAGCATTTTGGAGGTAACTGTAATGGCTTTTTTAATGTTTGTATTCCCAGCAGCTAGGAGTATCCTGCATACAGAATGCACTTAATAAATACCTTTGATCTGATAGCAATAATAGCTAACATGCTTATGCTGAGACTATGTGCCAGACATGCTAACGGCTTTACAGGAGTTATTTTAATTTATCCTTAGAATAACCCAATGAGGTAAGGACTATACCCATGTTTCAGATGAGGAGTCTTTTCAGATGAAGGCACAGAGAGGTTAAGGAACTTACCCAAGGTTGTGTGTAGTGAAGGCAGGCTTTCCATGAAGGTGCGGTGGACCACAGCGTCCTTCATCTTCACCAGTCTGCTCTTTGCTGCCTGCCCTTCCCACTGTCTGACCTGCACGCCCATTAAATTATGGGCGCAGTCTCTGCCACAGGTGTCTGCGTTCGGCTGCCCCTAGCCTCTGGACCTGCACGTGAGCTTTCCCTCCTTGGTGGACACTGCATCGCCTTCTCAGCCACAGTCCAGCCACAGCTTCACGGAGACCCTGGGGCTCAGGCTCTTGACCTGGTTAGTCCACTTTGTGTTTCAGGACCATGGGCTCCATATTCACTTTCCCTGAAAGTTTAAACTCCCTCCAGAGAAACACATCTGTGGAGAACCTATGCACATGAGTCATTGCACAGGTCACGAAGATGGGAAAAACCAATTCTGCTTCAAGAACTGGGAAGCGGTAGGACCATGAGTGATTCCAGTTGAAAGCAGTGTGTAAAAAGTGCTTTTTGGGGTGCACAGAGGAGGCAGTGGTGACTTCCTGCCGGAAGGTTAGGGAAGGAGGGAGAATTTGACCTAGAGGGCAGAGACGGCTAATTCACAGAGAGTGAGAAATTGGGAGGGAAGATGTTCCTGGGAGAATGTCGGCTGCGCGTCGCTGGGGCTCCACTGTCTTCCCAAGCCCAGCTCCGCTTCCTCTGCCAGCTCCTTCACTCGCACTAATCAAACTGCTCGGTCCTTTACCATGTCTTGCTGTGATCTTGCCTGTGCTGTTTCTTTCTCTTTCTAGAAGGCTCTCCCTTTCTATTCTGCTTAACCCATATACTTTACTGTTTTAGAGTCACATCTCCCAAGAATTCCTTTTGGGTTAGTCCTGGGTCTCCCTCACCCTTTCCACCTTCTCCCTCCTTCGTCCATTCTCCTGAGAGGTGTGTTGAGGTTTTGGTTTTTCTCCGGACATTGCTTGTTGCCTCAGTAAGTTTGAGAAGCTCATATTTGGGAAATAGTCATACTAAAAAATTATTTGTTGTTTACCTATAATTCAGTGTTGACTGGGTGTTCTGCATTTTTATTTGCTGAATGTGACCATCCTGATTTAAGATTAAGGTGACAATTGAGGGGAGACCTGATGGAAAAAGGAAAGTATCTAGTGATTGTCTGGGGAGGTCAGTGTGCCAGAAGCCAGGTGCATTTGGAGGAGCGTGGTAGGAGATAAGGTCAAGGTAGCAGGGTCAGATGAATTAGACCCCAGAAAGACTTTGCATTTTATTGTGAGTGAAGTCAGTTTTGAGCCAGCAGTAGTACCAGCTGACTTATGTTTTAAAAGGACCTCTCCGGGTGCCGTGTGGAGAACAGTCTGTAGTGGGGCAAGGGTGGATGCTGTTAGGAGGTGCTCAGGGGACAGGATGTGGCTGGAGAGATAAACCAGGAGTCGCAAGCATATAGCTGTTACCGCAATCCGCAGGACTGCTTCAGGTGTGCTGGAGTGAAGGCAGGCAGAGCTTTGACTAGAGGAGGACCAAGATGTCGGTAGTTCTATAAACTTGTGTGAATTGGATCTGCAGGTCGAATGTGAGCTAATAACCGTGTGGTTAGATACGCTTGTGGACGCTTCACCTTATTCCCCTCCTCCGCCAACAGTGGGAAGAACCCTTCCTTTTGCCTCCATGGTTGACAACACAGTGAGGCAGCGGTAGAGCGACTTCAGAATGATATTGTCACTCCTGAATGTGTTGGACTCTGTGACACGGGGCCATTGTATGTTCCAGCTAAGGCCTATACCAAAATCCTTCCCCAAATGGAGGGATGCTTAATCTGACTTAACTAACTGTTATAACAAAAATCTCATTTCCCTCCTCTAGTCTAGAGAGGAGTGCTGGCCCCACACGTGTGCAGGTGCACACGGACACACACACGCCCACACACACTGTCCTCATGAACTTTTCATAATGTTTCTTGTTGTCACTTTGGTTACATTTTATGATTATAAGGGCTGAAAATATTTTTAAAAGGGAATTTGGAAAATGCTGAAATGGATTTTAAAAAGAAAGAAAAATTAATTTGGTATAATTCTTTCTTATTGCACTTAGTATTTTCTTTAAATATATACATGCATACATGCTGTCTGTCTCTTATAAAATCATGATAAGATTTCCCCCATACTGAATTTTTTTGTGAACATAATTTTTATTGGCTTTATACTCTTAGTATGGTTGAACCAATTGTTGAACATTTGTGTTGGTTCTTCCCTCTTCCCTCTTTTCCTCCTTTTCTCTCATCCTTCCTTTTTTCCTTCTTTCTCTCTGCTCTCTCTCACTCCTCACTTTGAAAATCACCAATCATTTGTTATCTTGAGTGTGTTGCAGTGTGCTTGCCAAAATACCTGCAGGAAAAAACACAGAGAAACTCCCTCTGTACTAACAACAACAATGCTAAGAACAACAGTGAACATGTGTCCATTACTTTTTAATTTACAAGAGATTTCATAACCGGTTGGCTGGTTTTGTTGCTGCACCCTCTCGAATGCAGGGAGTGCTCGGTCCTGCCCAGTGCGAGTGAGATGGTGAAGCTGTGAATCCCGGAGGCTGCCTGCTCCCGGCCTCCTTCCTCGGAAGGTAGGGTGGAGCTGGCTCTTTTGACCCGCATGCTCCAGGGGAGCTTTCCATCTGTCCAAATGTTAGCCTGGAACTAAACGCCTCCACACGGTGATGAAATCCCTAACAAATGTAGTGACAACACTGAACATAAGGCCTTAATTTTTTTCAAATTGCTTGCATTTACAGTTAATTCAATTTGAATTATAAGTCACCTCCATGTGAATGACTCATGTACTCATTATTATGAGCTTTGCTTTCTAAAATGTACAAAACAAAAGTTGGTTTGCAAACTGTATATAGCCAAGGTAATATTGAACTGGTTTCAAATTAAGAAAGTCGTTTCATATCGTTATGTGTCTTGTGTTCCAGATCCACAGTTATCAAAGAAAACTGAGACGTCTTTTAAAAACACATTTGGTCAATGTCCACAGTGGTTATTGGAGGGGATAAACATGGAAATCAAACTCAATTATGTAGAACAAGTGAAAAAAAATTTTTTTTTGTTACAGGGCATTTTGCATTGCGCCAGCTGAAAACCTTTTCCAAGTCCAGACCTTTTGGAACCTAGAGGGGGAGAGAGACTAGGCTTTGCAGGCTGTGATGAAGGTCAAAAAATGATTTCAAAAGCAAATAATTTTTACACTGTGTAAAAGACTGGAGAGAAACAGTAAGGAAATGTCCAGAAAATAACCATATAAATAGATAATTGCTGAAATATTTGTATAATTTTGAGAATAAATGGAGGCTAAATTTTTGGGCAGTGAAATCAGTTTTCCATAATAATTCTGTTTCCTAGCCAGTAATTTCCTTGTTCTTCCTAATTTACTTCACTTCTCTGTAGCTGGCAAATTCCTGTGTTCCGGACCTCAAATAAACTGGCTCTCCAGCTACCAAGTTCTGTTGTGAGACTTCAGTCTCGTCTCCTGCTTACTGGTCCCTGACAACGAGCTCTGGAGCCCTGAAAGGGCTTTGGGCTTTCTGATGACTTTTGCCAGGGGACCTCCAGGGCTGCCCAACAACCCAACAGTTCATTTAAATTTGGAGCCAGGTCCAGAGTAACTCTAGATTTATGCAATTTTAACAGTTTAGAGCTCCTAGTAAGGAGGGGGTTGGGTCTAAGGAGAAGGCAGTAAACATACCCATACCCAGGCCATCTCTGCTGGGGCACTCGTGGCTAAAACAGAGCCACAGCTGGCCTGGCCTAGAAGGCAGCAGGTCATTCGAATTACCTTTGGTTTCTGGCATATTTTTTTTTTTTCTCTAGCCAAGGGAGAGGAGTGACAGTGACTTCTACTTCTGAAAACTGTTTAGTGGCCTCGCATGATGAAAATTTTCATGCTCTTGACTTTGGATCACAGCAGGTTTGTGTCTGGAAAGTTTAAAACGAGTGTTTTAGTGACACATTAGAAAGGACTAGATAACCAGCAGGAAGTAAGGTGGATTTCTTTTTTGTGTCCCCATCACCTTTCCGTTTGGTGAGAGTCACAGATGGATTTTCCTCAGATTCACCCTGCTGGCATAAGGTCTCTAATGATGGAAGTTCTGTTTAATCTTGCTGAAGTTGCCAGAGCAAGGAGTTTCATTCAAAGCAACTGTGGAGTGTGTCACATAGGATGAATGTGAAGTCCTAAACAGCATTTGCTCATTTGTTTGCATGCACAGTGACTATCAGACCAAGAGCTGGACCAGAAATTGTGAAGGTGAGTAAAGTGTTAACAGAGGCAGTTCTTGTTTCGGACGAGCTTGCAGTATGACTGAGGTATGTCTTTCAATTATTCAACATATGTCTGACAAGCCTCCCTGTGTGCCAGGCACTGTACAGGGTTGTTGGGGGATAGTGTTGTATTAAACACAGTCCGTGCCCTGGAGTAGCTTACAGTCTATGGGGAAGACGTGAGATCCCCGAGGAAGATATTTAAGTGAAATAAATAAGTCAAGGTGAGCACAGTAAAGCAGCTGATTGTGAAAATCCAGCAGGGTAACTGAGGAGGTGAATGAAGGACCAGCTGGGGAGGTGAGTCATCTAAAGCCTCCTCCGGAGGTTAGTTTGCAATCAGGCTGTGCAGGACCAGTGTACACGGAATAGCAGCCAAGAAGAGAGATGGAACTGAAGATGGGACGAATAGCAAGTGCAAAAGCCTAGAGGAGTAAGCAGGTTGTTTTGTTTAAAAGGTTGACTTGGCTGGTGGGTCTCTCTCAACAGGTTGATAATAAGAAATAAGGGTGACGATTCAGAAAGCCACATCCATGAACTTCTTGAAAGCCGGTTAGAGAGTTGAGATTTGAGGTGCAAATAGGAAACTACAACATAATCCTTAGGAGGGAAACTTGAAGAGGGTGGGTTACAGATGAAGAGGAAACGGTTTGACGGATAAGGTTTCCTCTGGTGAAACTGTAGCTAATGGAAGTTTCCCTGACACCTGAGCTCTCCCCTTCATTTGGCCCAGTAAAGATCGTGATAAAGCTAGGGACATCCCTGAACCCCCGTGAACTTCAACGACCAAAGCACAGTCTGTCTTACACGTGAGCTGTCAGTCAGGGTTCATGGTGCTTTTAGAGCACCTTTGAAAGTTGTAATGTCTTGGATTGGGTATGTGACTCAAAGTGGCATTCTAATTAGATGGACAAGGAGCAGAGGGGAAACAAGTATGAGAAGAATGGTGCTCAAATGGGGAAAAGGAGTCTCTCTAAGATAGCAATTTTTTGCACTGGAAGTTTTTTTTTTTTTTTTTTCTTTTTCTTTTTTCTGATGGTGACTGTGGTAGAGTCACACGCAGTATGTGGTCTTTTGCCGGAACAGGGAGGAATATCTTATGTTTTGTGACAAATGGATGCATCTTGCTAGATTCAGGATCTAAGTGTCTCTGCCTTATGCATTCCTTCCATAAATGACATTGAGCTGTGCTAAAAAATGGAGGGAACAAACAAAAAACAAAGATCCCATTCTGTATAGGAGCTCAGAGCTGAAAGATGGGGGTGGTGATGTTCATACAGTACTTCTAGAGAGTCTGATAATGCATTGGAGTGGCAAATGTGTGGCAAGTAGCATCAACTATCGTTATTTCCTGCATACTGAGAAACACAAAGGAGAGAAACTCACCTAAACCAACTTCCAAACTAACAAGGAAACTAGGAATGCAATCTTTAAGTGAGTAGAGACTAGAGCGGGCAAAAAACAAGATGAGAGATTTAAAACCTGAGGGACAAGAACAAAATGGGTGATAAAGATTGGGACTTGAGAGGAGGAGGACATGGGCAAAAGGATGAAAGTCTCTGAGAAGGTGAAGAAGTTCAAGGGACAGACAGAGGTGCTGAGAGCAGCTGGCACTCAGGTGCCTGTTAGAGATGGGGTTTGCAGTTCCGCCACCTTCAGGACCCTGGGCTGCTTCCTAGCTGTAACATCTAAGCTCCTGCTGCAGTGACCAGAAGCTTCTGCTGGTGATGCCTGGCCCTGCCCCCTCTTGGAATTAGAGGAATGCGTCTGTTTGTGGGCTGGAGATTAGAGCCCAGGGTCAGGACGACGAGGAAAGCTGTCTTTTTGGGTGGCCTCACAAGACATGCTTCAGACCCTAAGCTGATACTTCTAAACTTCCTTCTCTGATAATCTATAATTTTCTGTTTTTAGAACTACATTGTCAGTGGTGTCAGAGAGACCCTTCTCAGATGATTCAGCCATTTAAGACTAGCAGTAATATCTCTTGTTTGGAAATTAAGCAACAGAAAGGAATTCAAGCAGGCAAGCTAAGTAGAGACATTTTCAATTAAAATATATTCATGGTTATACTACCAAGTTAAGCCAAGTCAGTTTTATTCCAGAGCTTTAAATAAGGTTAAAAAATTATATTTATATTTCTATTTCGACTTCTTTTTAACTCAAAAATTTTAAGTTGAGTTTAAAAGATTATTTTTAAAGGTTTTTTTCCCTTATTATCTCTCCTACAATGCCCAATATACCTTAGGTATCTTGTAAAGCGTTACTGGTCAATTTTGAATATTTTTCATTTTATTAAGGGTGTTTATTTATCCTCAATTCACTTTTTTCCAAAAAGATTTAAAGTGGATCTTAGAAAGTTGATGTTTAGAGATGGGTAAATGTTTTGAGAAGTTGAAAATGGAAAATTTTATATGGAAACAAATGTGTATAATTTAAAAATATTCTAGATGCTGTTTTGATGGTATACTGTGTTGCATCCAAATAGTGTTGTTTCGACACAGTTACCTGATGTAGTCTTCCTCCAGGAATTCTATTGTTTGTTTGTCTGCTGAATGGCAGTGGCATGGCCATGCTGTGAGGTTTTGCCCTGTCCTCTGGAGGCAGTGTCACACAAAGGGCAAGGTGAACGGTGTGGAACTGGGCAGGCTTGGTCTGTGGGGTGTAGCCTACTAGCTGATGCTGGGTTTCTTTATTAAGGGTTTTTTCATTATTAAACAAATAATTGATGTTCATTACCAAAAATTCAAAAAATACAGAAAAAAATTTAAACTCTCATAGCTCACCACCTGGAGACAAACTCTAAAATTTTAAATGTATTTATTTTCTAGAAAATTTTAAATGTGCCTGTGGGTTTGTATTATGCTGAAAATTTTTTTTACTTAAAATTATTACCTAAACATGCCCTAGTGTTGTTAATATTCTTTGTAATCATTATATTTAAAATATTGTCCTTCAAATAGGTGAGTCAGAATTTGCTTAACTGTTTCCTTATTGTTAATTATTTAGCATCTAGGTTGCTAGTAGTTTTTCATTATTTTAGTATACATATTTAGACATGTTACTTAATCTTTTGGAGGCATAGATTTGACTTCTCTATATTGGGAATTATTTCTGTCTTACAGGGTTTTTGGCAATACGGAATAAAGTAATATGTGGTAAATAGTAGGTGCTTAGTAAATATGAACCCTGCTTTCCTTACCTCTGGGCTTAATAGGGCTGTTTTAAGGATCTGTGAGTTGATGTTTTGAAAATGATCATTACAAAAATGTAAAATTTCTTACTTTATACAAAAGTCCTGAAAAGTTGCTTTAGGTCCAGTTTTGCAGACTGAAAACTGAATACCTTTAAACCACCAGGGCAGTGGTTCCCAAGCCACTGGGAAGAATTTTTTTCTCTTAAGTTTTGATAGAAATTTCAAACATGCCCAAAAGCAGAGAGAAATAGCATAATAAATCCTCTTGCACCCAGTATCCATTTTGAATAATTTTTCTTTACATGTTTGTCTCCACTGTTTGCTCCAGCTTTTTATATTTTGTTTTTATTTTGTTTTGGGTTTTTTTGTTGGATTATTTTAATGTAAATCCCAATTACCATAACATTTTACCTACAAATATTTTAGTATATTATCTTTTTAGCATCTAAAAGACATGGATTCTAAAAACACCACATAACCACAATACCATCCTCACACCTGACGATATTAGCTACAATGTCTTAATATCATCTAATTTCCAGGTACCCTCATTTCCTCCCAAATACCTTTTTATAGTTGGTTTTTTGAATAACAATCAAAACAAAGTCTTCACATTGCATTTCGTTGAAATATCTCTTGTATATCTTTTAATCTGTAACAGTTGGGGAGTTTTTTATTTTTTAATAAGAATTCTCGAGTCTCACCTATAACCTACTGGATTGGAATCATCAGGGATGTGGTCTGATGGTTTGTATTTTATAAAAGCTTTGAGAACCTCTGAATAAAGGGGCAAATTTAAGATACCTTTTGGAATGAACTTTTTAGTAAAGGAGTAAACTTTTTGAAATATGATTACCGTCTCATTCCCTAGCCTAAGTGCAAACCCTTTATTTATTGGATTTCCCCAACGTGGGACTCACTTATGTAGATGCTGATCGAGATGACTTATGGCTTCTTTCTGTGATTGCTGCTTTTCTCCTGGTGATCATTTCTTGTCAAGGGTGTTTTTACTGCTTTCTCTTGAGTACTCTTTACTTAAATTCCTCAATCTGTTTGCATCATATCTGTAGTTGTCTATTTTTTCTTTGCAAAAAAGTTTTTTTCTGACTACAGAGGATAATTGTTATAGAAAACTGGGAATATGTAGGGAAGTAAGAAGAAAATAAAAATGACCTATAAAGTTTCCACTTCGAGGTAATCACTGTTAGTATTTTCACTGTATTTCATTGTAGTTTTTTCCTGTGATGATAAATTTTTTAAGAACCAAAGTTTAAAATCCTACTACAAACATTTTTGTAACTTTTGAAACATACATCGTACAAAAATTTTAAATGACTAAACATTTTTTACTACAAGTTTAATGGCTGGCTAGTATTTCAGCATATAGATACAGACTAATTTTGGATATTTGATTGGCTTAAATTTTTTCCCTGGTATGGAAGTCCTTATCTGGATCCTCATGATTTTTTTTTTTTTTTTTTTTTTTTTTTTTTTTTTTTTTTTTTTTTTTTTTTTTTTTTTTTTTTTTTTTTTTTTTTTTTTTTTTTTTTTTTTTTTTTTT
>RJWJ010002591.1:0-41358 GCA_004363605.1 Indri indri | reverse complement strand
AGGGTTATATCAGTTTACACTCCCTGATTGGGTGAGAAAGTATTTGTTTCCCTGATCCCTTATCTACACTGTGGCCTTTTTCTATTATAAACCATTTATATGTCTTTCATATTAGTGGTTTTTGATAAAGGACCTCAATTTGGTGCTTTCTAGGCACATCACACCTGAGGATTTAGTATTTGCCTCTTTTGACTCTTGAGTATTAGGAAAACACTTTTTGGAGCTCTGGGAAGCTACCTGTGGTCAGTTCAAAGCTTTCAGCTCCCATTACAGGCATTAAGGATGCTTGGAACCATGTGGCTGGCTATTGAGTTTTTTCATTTAGTTGGTCACTTTAAGATAATGCATTGTGGCAGACAGAGTGAAATGTCCTGGTTCTGGAGGTGCCTGCATTTCAGCTTTAAAATGAATCCAAAATAAATGCGCCTTCTCAATTTTCTTCGGGATCTTTGGCATCCAAGTTTGCAGGAAAAGTATTTTAGAATTGGTTGTATTATTTTCATTTGTATTGCCCTTCGTTCTCTTCTTACATTTATACTTATGCTCTAAATAGACTTGATCTCTCCTCTCATGCACACTCTATACCACTCTGATAACATTTGAAACTTTAGGCCTGTTTAATATAAACCCTTAGATGTGCCCCTGATTTCTTATCTGGCTTTTTTAGCTGCCCCAGTCTGGTCTCTTGTATCAGATGGAGCCCTGTGGGCTCCTATTAGAGGGCAACTGGAAAAGGAAAATGAGAAGAAAAGCAGAGAGCTGAGGTTTGGGTAGAGAAAGGGAGAGCTGGGATATTTGAAATTTTGAAAAACTGGAGAAATCCACGGCTTGGAGTGGGTTACAGCCTTTAAACAGAGCTCACTAGAGGAACATGAGCAGGGCCAGTCAAGACAGGGTCCCTGCCAAACTTCGACCTGGTCCAGGGCAGGCCAGCCTTAGAGATTGAGCTGGCAGGCTGAGCAGCTACTCCCTCTGTGTAGAAGTCAAATTGAGTCGTGCGGCTCTATTTCGTGCTGCGATTGTCCTATAACCGGGCAACCACACCAAAATTCTTTGCATTTTTAACTGTTTATGCAGTGCAACAGGAAGAACCAATCTGGTGGTTTTCTAAATAATTATTTCAGTGTAGATGGCCAGCCAGATAATTCAGACTCCAATGGAAATGATTTTATCTCAAATTGTCCAATTTAGCCACTCACATTGGTAGAATGAATGTTGTTGCCAAATTGCAGTTTACTTTTGTGCTGTTTAGACACACTTCATATGGTGCTTTGTTTTAAAAGACCTCAAAGTATTTTTATGGAAAACACACAGGAAGTTTGGTTCTCAAGGCCTAAGACAAAAATATTATTGCTCCATTGGTAAATGTGTTTACCCAAATCTGCTCTTTAAGACAATAGCCTAACTTAGAGCTGGCATTAAATGAGATTATTCTGGTCTTTTACAGATACAATGTCTAATTCAGAAACTCTGCTATTTTTGGCAATCACATTGCCTTGATTTAGGTGGGACAGGGATCAGGGATTAAAATGGTTCCACCCAGGAGGAAAGTAGACAAGTTTGACAGCAGTGAAAACCAAGATACTGTTGCATCCAGAAAATTTATGGTTAAGACCAGAGAAGTCTGGAAAGTTGGACAGCTCTGCCATTTATTAATTTATTGGCCTATGTAAGATGTTTTTACTTTAGAGGACTGATCTATGACCTCAGAAAGGATATGTCTTCGAGCTCTGTATTTTTTTTCTACATGTAAAATAAAGATTCTATGTACAGTTTTCTAAAATAAAAAAGTAAACTAAACGGAAAAGAAGTCCATGATGTTGCATCCAGAAATGTTGAAAAAAAGTTGACTTTTTCTCTATTTTCGTTTTGTGTATCCCAAATGTTTGATGCCAGGACTTCATTACCCTGGAGACTGACTGTAGGCAAGTTGGGTGTTTTTGAAATCTTGTGTTACATTTTCCTGAAAATTCTCCCAGTACCCTGTTCATTCCATATAATTACACATGCACACACACACACACACACACACACACACACACACGAGTGGCAAAAACCATAGCACATACAGCCTAGGGACTCTTCAGCTGTAGGTGCCTTTTGCGCTGCTAACCCAGCTGGGCTTATAGTACATTTTAAGTCTTGGTGACTCATAGTCTATTTGTTATGTTGCCTCATTTAAATTGTGGTATCATAAATCACTCCATTTTTTAAAATCATTTGAGTAGCAAACACCCCAAAGCATTAAAGTTAAACAATGTTAATGGAGATTTACTTTGGATGCCATTGTTTTAATATGACAAATGGCCATGCATCAAGCTGCATAGCACAGTTTATTTATGCAGACATAATTAGGCCTTTGAAATGAAATATACAGTGAGCCATTTGCCAGAAATTCAAAGTCTACTTGACACGCCCCTCCTCCAATCTTACTCCTCCTATGTGCTTAATAGGTTCAAGGCAAAGGTATAAGCAAGATGAATATTCTTGGTTAGGGGAAATTATAATTAGGCCTGGGAAGAAGTTCCCTGATAGTTGGAATGGCACTTCCTTCTCCATTTCTTTGGCTTTTTTTGTGACTTCCAATAGGAAGACTTGAAAGTTGGGAGAAAAAAATTATTTTTGGTTTCAGACATCTGCAGAAGAGGCAGTTTCCCGAGTGGTCTCATTGAAGACAGGAGTTAGTTTCATGCTCTGGAAGACACTGAGTTCCAATGTGCATGTGCTAGAGAGAAACTGTAGAATGTTCTTTACTAGAGATCTTGGAAAACAACTATATGCTAATTGTAAGAACTTTATAGAGTCTTTGTCCCTGTCTGTCTGTGTTTACTCTGTTGTGCCTATGTGTATGTGTGGGATGGGAGAATAGAAGAGGTAATAGCTCATCTACAGCTGGACAGACTGTACTTTAAGGTCTTAATTACTTACATTTTAATAGCTAGGAAGTAGGAACTAAGTTGGTATAACAAACAAGTTCTGGGAATGAGGAAACAACCTGCAAGGTGTTCTTACAAATTCATTTCATCTTGTCACTCTTGTTCATGCATAACTAGGCCCAGTCTTCCTCATTAATCTGAGAAGAGTCTAGGGCAGTATCAGTGAGGTCAGAAAGAGGAACCAGGGGCTGCCATGGTTTATGTCACACTTGTGGTGATCACTGTATCTCTTTTGCTTGGCATGAAATGTCAGAGGAGGTGGTGACTACTTAAAAGTCTGAAATCAGGGAGCTGTTGACCCTAATTGATCATGGTTTTTCTGGTGAAATTAGTGTAGCATCTCCATAGAAAGAGAGGGCCAGGATCCCAGCAATGACCAGCAGACCAGTACTATTTGGGATGAAACTTTTCTTTGGTCTTAGCTAATTAGTTATGGGCGTACTCTTGTGGTAGCCACCTACAAACCTGGGTTCTGAAATGCTCTCAGAACCAGCCCAGTCCTTTTTAAGATGCCACTAGTTTCTTGGATTCCAAGTTTTGTCTGTTTAAGCAAGATATATCTCCTACAGAACAGATAATACATATTCCTACATTTTCTTAGAATGTAGGTAATAAGATTGATTTTAGGCAGACTATTCCTAGCCAATAAGAGTTTCCAGCTTGGCATGGTGGCTCACGCCTGTAAATCCTAGCACTCTGGGATGCTGAGGTGGGGGAATCACTTGAGGTTAGGAGTTTGAGACCAGCCTGAGCAAGAGCGAAACCCTGTCCCTACAAAAAAAAATAGAAAAAATTAGCTGGGCATGGTGGCGCATGCCTGTGGTCCCAGCTACTTAGGAGGCTGAGGCAGGAGGAGCCCTTGAGCCCAGGAGTTTGAGGTTGCAGTGAGCTGTCATTGACACCACTGCACTCCAGCCAGGCCAGGGCAACAGAGTGAGACCTTGTCTGGAAAAAAAAAAAAAAAAAAAAGAATTTCTAAAGGTTTTATACCTATCTCTACCTTTGTTTCCAAGAAAGAAACTTTCAAGCTATTCACCTGGTCCTAGCTCCCCAAATGTCTTGTGCTTATAATGTGACACAAAATAGTTTCTTCTTTTGGAGCAAGGAAAGTTTGATAAATGTTCACTGCTGTTGTTTTGGTGCAAATGACTTAGCAGTAAATGTAACTGAAAACCCTGACTCCAAAAATTTAGGCACAGACCCACCCCCCTCCCAACACTTTCTTTTCCTCCTATTCACCAGAAGCATTGGGAAAATCTGACAGGTGACGAGGAAGAAAAAAAATCAAGGGTTGGGAAGTTCTCATTTCTAATCCTTAGACCTATAACTTCAGTCTTCATGTGCATCATTTTCAAGAGAAATAAATGGAGAAGTGACTACTTATTTGGGGTTGAAAAAATTAAAGCATTGTTATGAGACTTAATCCTTTTCAAGGATTGTGAACTTTTAAATCTGTGCCTGGAAATATCTATGCATGAAAATAAAGCAAAAGATGATTTTGATCCTAAAACAGAGCTTTTAGAAAAATGCTATTCTAAGGGATTCCTCATGGAGAAGGGTAAGAAGAAAAGGAAGGGGTGGTATGTAACTATGAAACCATACCAAATTCAGGACCTAATGTATGGATTATCATTAACAAAGAACATCTTCAAATTCTAAAAATCCCCTGGGGTACTCACTAACCTGTAGGACTGCCCTAAAACCCACTGAATTAAAGTGTGTGTGAAACATCTTGCAATGTGAATAAGCGCAGAGTCTGAGGACATTAAAGAAAGATTGTTTGTGATCTTTCCAAGCATCCTTCTTCCTTCCAGTGTCATACAAGGAATGAACCTTTATGCAAAAGGAGCTGGATGAGATCATACAATGAATAGGCCTTAGGATCATGCAGGCTGGTTCGAGTCCTGACTCTACTTTCTGTGACTTTGGGCAAGTCACTTTTAACTTTTCTTAACTTCAGTCTTCTCATTTGTAAAATGGGGGATTATCAATCTTACCTAACTTGGATAAGAATTAAATAAAATTAAGTTATATAAATTTCATAGCACACTGCTTATCACATAATCACATCTCTAAATGCGTATGAAGTTCTGTCCACTTAGGATCTAAGCCAGGGAGAATCAGGAAATCTAATATTTCAAACCTAAATGGTTCCTGTTTATAAAAATAGCGTCTGAACTGGCTCCTGCATGCCTGCCTGCCTTCTTCCTTCCTTCTTCTTTCCCTCCCTGGTTTTGTCTCCCCTCCTCCTCTCTTTATCTCTTTCTCAATAGTAGTTAACCCTGGAACACATCTTAAAGTATTAAGAAATCCTCAAGCATGAGGAATAGCTAATTTCTTAATATATGCTGCAGTGCACATATTTTTTTTATTAGAATCAGGCACTGAGGATCTCTTTTTGTAGTGACTTTTCTTGAATTCTGTCATTTATTTAGGAATTCTTTTCAAACAATAAAGTCCATGTGTTTCACTAATGTGTTTATGGTATTAAAAGATTAAAAATTGCATTTGAGCCAAATGATAGCCAATAAGCAGTTACTAATTCTCTCAAGAGATGGTCTGAGAATTTGGTGCAGCTGCAGTTCTGCTCGTATTTCTTTATTCTTAATAGCGCACAGTATTCTCTGCTACTATACTCCTTTCATTACGTTAAAAAATTATGTCTCATGTTCTCACTCATATGTGGGAGCTAAAAAAATTGATCTTATAGAGGTAGTGAATAGGATGATGGTTACCAGAGGCTGGGGAGAGTAGTGGTGGGGGGATAAAGAGGGAATGGTTAATGGGGGAAAAATACAGTTAGATAGAAGGAATAAGATCTAGTGTTTGGTAGCACAATAGGGTGACTACAGTTAACAACAGTTTATTGTATATTTCAAAATAGCTAGAAGCATAGATTTGGAATGTTCCCAACACAAAGAAATGATAAATGTTTGGGGTCATGTATATCCCAATTGCCCAGATTTGATCATTACACATTGTATACTTGTATCAAAATATCACATGTACCCCACAAATATGTACAACTGCTGTGTATCTGTAAAAATTTAAAATAAAAAAATTTTAAAATTGTTATTATTAATATTAACAGCATTTCCCATGTGTCGGGCATTGTTCTGTGCACTTTGCACATATTATCCACCTTGAATCATCCTTTTGAGGGTGGTTTAATTATTCCCTTTTAATACATCAAAACATCAAAAGCTGAAGCCCTGAAAAACTATCTTAACACCATGATGCATTGTAGTCATAAATTTTAATATCTGTCTTGGTAGATTGAATAAAAACAACTTAAGGTCAAAGGTCATGTCTGACTTAAATGTATATCCTCAAGTTTTGATATTTGCTGAATGAACAATGATGATAAGAGTTATTTATTGCTATCGAATGCTTATTATATGCGTAGTACAGTGCCAGATGTTTTGCATCTAAGACAGGGTTGCATCTCAGCTGTTCTCTACTAGAAGTGAGTCCTTGATTTAGTTGTTCAGCCTTTCTGTGCCTTGAGTGCCTCAAAGATAAAATGGACATATAGTATCTTTTCCATAAGGCAGTTTGAAGCTGAAATGAGTTAACCATATACAATGCATTTAGAACAGAGCCTCTCAGAGTGAGCAGCCTATGAATATTAATTATCATTATTTCTAACCTGAGCATTTCTCATTCTGAAGTATGTGCCCTTTTTATAACACCTATCCTTCTTGATGTCATACTTAAAAATGTTTATGTAGAGAGATTCAAACTTCCTTTACTATTACTAGAGCTAAATTTCTATCTTGTAGTCTTTTTAGTGCTGAGAATCCCATCCATTAATACATGGATATGTAAATGTGGAGAAACATCTAAGGCCTTTCAAAATTAGAATTATTGCTAATTCTAATTAAATTGGAATGATCACTTTTCACATAAAAAGGATAAACAATTTCCTCTAAGTAACAGTGAGTTATGTGGGGATTTGTGTGTGTGTGTGTGTGTGTGTGTGTGTGTGTGTGTGTACGCATGCGAGTTTCCTCTTTCTAACTTATCAAAGAGAAGTTTTCAAACCTTGGATTTTCTGCAAGTACCTTCTAATGGGTTTCCTTGTTTAGTTTTTCACAAGAGTGGGTATATCATCTCCATATCACTGGTGAAGCACTCTCGAAGTGTGTTGACATTTCAGGAAGCTTTGAATGTTTCTAAATACATCTGTGTTTTCTGCTGAGTGGTTGGCACAGACTCAAAGAATTTGTGCCTACACAAGGTAGTTTCCAAGTATTATTTCTGACATGATAGAATTGCAGTTGTATACATGTATGTGTATATGTAGTCAATATCTTTTAGAGGCCCCTGTCTTTTTCTTAACATTGTTATTTTAGAGGTCTTAATTATTAAAAACATTTCTTTCCCAGATATACTAGCTTTTTGATTTTTTTTTTTCTATTTTGCCAGCCTGTGGATAATATATCTTTACAGTTGTTGAAGTTTGATAAACTTTTTTTTTTTTTGAGACAGAGTCTCATTCTTTCACCCCAGGTAGAGTGCAATGGCATCATCATAGCTCGTTGCAACCTCAAACTCCTGGGCTCAAACGATCCTCCTGCTTCAGCCTCCAGAATATCTGGGACTACAGGTGTGTGCTATGACGCCTGGCTAATTTTTCTATTTTTAGTAGAGACAGGGTCTTGCTCTTGCTCAGGCTGGTCTCGAACTCCTGAGCTCAAGCGATCCTCCTGCCTTGGCCTCCCAGAGTGCTAGGATTACAGGAGTGAGCCTATAATCCATGGTCTGTAAACTATTACATGTTATGTTTAACAAATTTTATCTTTAAGGCTATTCCCTGACAAACAGTACATTTTGTCCATCCAATTCTCCTAGTCCACAAAGTGTACAGCATTCCTATAGTTATCTCTCTAGTCCAGGCATTATAAGGAGAGAGGGCACATTAATATTGATAACACATTTTATGTTTTTAAAAGAAGATACAAAGTCAGCAACACCCCGTGTGAGAGGGCTGTGAATATGAAAGTAAAAAGGAAATAATTACTTGATTGCAGAAATAGTGTTAGTCATCTTTGTCATCATCTCCTTTTCCATTGAAAACAAAGTCTTCTTATTATCCCAGGTTATGTATTTTGCAAGCTAGGGGGACAGTACTAGGAATCTCACATAAATTCTTCCTGTGCAAACATGTGTGTTTCCCCTACAACTGAGAGAAAAAACCACCTTTCATAGTACTAGTAATCTTAGCCTTTTATAACTGAATAAGTAAAAATTTCCATCATAAAAAGAAAAAAAAAGTTGTAGTGGTGTACTACACTTTCCTGAAAAAAAGACAAAAGAAAAAACATAACCCAAATATCTTTTTTTATTAAAAGTCAGAATTAGCATTGCAAATACAATCCAGAACTTCAGAGCTGTCACTTAGGGTGAACCTTTTGATAAATTGGATCTTGATATTTACAAAAAATCTATGAAAATACAACCAATAGTGTGTTTGTTTATATGTTGACAAGATGATATACACCCTGAAGGTCAAGGGTGATGTGAACTGTTGTGGTGTTCTTGTCAAAGTAGCTAAAAAAAGGGGGGCTATTTAAAAGGTTTTGATGGAATAATGGCTTCACCACAAGTGTGACAGCAAATGCAAGGATCATCTTGAAAAAGTTCAATTGATTTCAAACAAAAATATGTGATGTTTATCAATCAAAAAAAAAAAAGGAAAGTTGCCTCTTCCTTCTGTAGCATGTTAGAAAATTGGCAGCTCAAATGGAAAAGCAAATAGTGAAATTAAACAGAAAAGCATTGATTTAACTTCTTGGGTGGTTTATCAAATGCCACAATGAACTTTTCATTCTGTCTTGTCATTTATTAATTACCTTCTTTTAATCAAACCAGTTAAGGGTCAGTTTACAAACTTTTGGGTTACTTCTTTGTAAATAGGTCTAAAAACACAAAGTCATATTCTTTTACTAAATATCTTTCTCTAATTGTTAGCCAAGTTGTACTTCTTTTCCCCTTATAAAAAACTCAAAATGTGTCTGGAAAATAAATGTGGGATTTAAATAATATTTTTCCCAGCATGATTTTCCTACTACATTCAAGTTCCTTGTTCTCTTTTCCTAATAATTGTAATGGCTTTAATCATTGGAGACTTTAGCTCAAAAATGTAACACCAATAAGAATGTGGATGCATTCAAAGTCAATTAAGCTTTTCAGTAGAGATCTTTATTTTAGTGCCTGAAACTAGCATCTAGAAAAAACGGAATAAAAATCGTACATGTTAACTTCCTGCACAATTAAAGTATATTAAGCTTATTTTAGTGATGAGAGTTGGTATGGTCTGTTAACCAAATATGAATAGATATAAGAAGATAGATTCAAATATTAGATCCCCTTGATCTATTTAGAAAGCATTTAAATTTTTATGTGTTTTAAATTATAGTAGCACACACAGAAAGCTAATTTATGGGCATATTTGATTTTATTTTTAAAAGGAACTGAGCTTTTTCATGTGTTTGTCATAAAATGGTTTAATTAAATGAAATTAAGCCAGAATAACGGTAAGCAAACATAAAAATTATTAACCTCATTATCTCTACCAATTATTTTTAACATAGGATTTCTGCTAAACAGTGTGTAGTTTAGCTCCCCGGAATTAATTCTTTGAGTACATTTCAATGAATTGGATCATCTCAAGTTACTACTCTGCGGGCAGAGTTGTGCAATAGAATGTTATGTAAGACATCAGTGTTTTAAGAAGCTAATCGCATCGCAATACAGGGACTTTAACCTGCCGTGGTTGATACATTCAGCCTCCACAGGCAATAAGGACAACCAGATCTTACCAAAATAATGCATAAAAAGAGCAGAGGTATTCTTTGGAAACAAAACAAAACAAAACAAAACAGAACAACTAGGTAATCCCACACTCCTTAAGTAATTAAAACTTTTGTTGAAAACAAATGATCTCTATGACTGTCTTGATTTAAAAGATCATGATTATCCCAGAATTAGCAATTATTAGATGGTTACACAGGCTGGAAACCACAGCGAGGTAAAATATCTGAAAGTGTTTTGAAAACAATAAAGTCCTACGCAGGTGCAAAGTGTTGTCATATGAACAGGACTACCTTTCCCTATGTGCATTTAAAACATTCTACTCATCCTTTCAGAGACAGGTTTAGAAATCAGCAACTCAGACAAAAGTCATAGTGGAAAACCTTTAAGGCTGCGTAAGACTTGTGAAATTCACTACTCCAAAATAACCAAGGCTGTTCCCCAAAACAAAAATAAAATAAATGAAACAGAAAGGCATCACTAGCTACAAGAATGAATGCAGAAATTCCTCTACCGAGGTGGCTCCGCTCTGCCCATGTCCGAGGGCTCAGCTCAGCTTGGTATTATAAACCTGTGGATTTAATAAAACTTGAGAGTGTATCCATTAATGGTTGCTGTAGATAGGAAGTTGGTAATGCAACATTATCCCGCCCGCAACTCCCTAGCTCAGACCCCCGGGAACTGTATCTAAGCCACTCAACTATTACTAAAGCTGATTAATCAGCCCTGACTGCTTTGAAATAAAACAAATGATTTAAGAATTAACGTTTCTGTATCCTATTATCAAACTCATTAAGTCATCTCAAACTGCTGAATTTTGGATGAAGTTCTAAATTCCTGAGAATCTATTCATACACACTTACCCCCCACCCCCACGTATTTATCCATGATACACAAATATTAAAATAACCAGACCAATCCACTTGGACAGCAGAGGTCAACATAATTACTTTAAAGTTACATTAGTTTGTTTTCTTAACTGTCACACCGCCTTGGGATATTTAAGAAAAAATTTTATTACTTTTTCACTCTCACTAAAGTAAAGGAAATTAAAGTATTAAAATTATATTTGCAGATGGTCTAAGATCTTACAGTAGAAATGAAACTTTCTTGCTAGGCCAACTCTCACTGTTCTGTTGGTTTTTGCAGAGGCCTCTTTGAAGTGAGAGTGACCAGATTTCTTGTGAGAGTTTCGAGGACAATTTCAATTATAAGGTTGTATTTTCAGCCCCATCCTACTCTGAAGTCAGACCTTTTTCTCCTTTTGGAAATCGTTCCATTTATGAGTTTTAAAACTATGATCATGACTATAACTTTGAATGTATTCTTTGGCATGTTCCATGGTAACCCACATCACTTCTGTTTCATTTCTGCCCTGGCTGTTTTAACGTGTTTACAGGGTTCATGGTGACTGAGAACCGCAGGGAGATACACGACATTATGCACCCAATGGACTGTTTTACAAAGTGAATACCCAAGAGGCCGACTCAAGTGTTTCTCATTGTTATTATTTCCTTTTCTTTTGTAGAAAGAATGAAAATATAAAAAGAAAACCCAATTAGAAGCTGTTTTAAGTAGCCAATAAATCTAAGAGATTTCATGTATATTTTAGCACATTTGACTCTATTTTGGAGAGCCGTTTGACCATAATTTTTCTTTTTGATTTTAATCATCCTTTTTTGGGCAAAAAGGGCTGGAGATGTAATGTTATTTGGATTTTTATTATTTGCTCTTTGTGCTCGAAAAGGTTTTATATTGCTGATTTATGCTAATTTAGGCACAAGAATACATGTTGCAGCATGTTTCTTCTCTCTTTCCATATCATTTTCCAACTGTCATTTACTTCCCATATTATTTTTGGTGTTTTCTCTCTGTCTCTCCCACTGCCATCCTCATTCTCGAGTCCTGCTGGCAATGCCTGCATGGGGGCCTCAGCCGCTGAGAGGCACCTCAAATTCGCGGTGTTGTTTGGTGGCAAAAGCCCACAGTGTACCAGTTCCCAGGCCTTCGATTCCCAGCTACATCTCTTCCTAACCCTATAATTTCATACAAGGTGCTCCTCTTCGTGCCTCAGTTTCCTGTCTGTGAAATAGGTTAACAGATGGTTGTGAAGATGAAGTGAGATGACATGTGTTGCATCCTTGGCACTGTCCCTGACACAAGGTAAGCACTAGCTACGCGCTTGCCGTCATTTCCTAGTATTTCCAAATTACTTGCACAGTTGTGTGCACGTTGGGATGTGGAAGACGAAGTTGGAGCATTAAATTGGGAGTTAAGAATCCCAAAGCCTACGTGTGGTTCTGCTTTGATTTACTGTGCAAGTCACTTGGGATCATTGAATTCTAGGATTTAGAAACTTTTGAGGTTACCCTGGCATTTTATTTATGGATGAGCAAACCAGGAGATCCCCAGAGCTTAAAATGACTCACCCTATGGCACACATGGCCAGGGCAGAGCTGGCCTCAGAAGCCAGGGCAGTGTTCTTGTTTTGTAAGCCAGCATTTTCCAGCGTGTGGCATGCTGTGGTAGTCAAAATAATTTTAGATAGTATACAGAAAAATGTTTTTGATATATCTTATACATCAAATCTACTACTTTGCAAACAGTATTGCTTAAGGTGAGGCTAAGTACCATGAACAAATGAATTTAGAGTCATTTTCAGAAGAATATTAAGTGTGTAATGGTACAGGCAGTGTGAAGATATAGCACAAACCACGAATGCTGGTGCTGGGGTGTGGGAAATCCTGTCGACTCCAGGTTCACCCCCACCTCAGATATTGACCAGGCCAGGATTATGGGACAGCCCACATGGTTTTCTATGAGGCAAGATTCTTTTTTCATTCATGGTTTCGTGCCCAAAGATAAGAAACTTCTTAGGCCTGTGGAGTTTCTTATTCTAATAACTTAAAAAAAATAAGTACATGAGTGAATATTGTTAACCATATGACATACTGTTCTGGAATCCTAAGTGCAAAGAGCAGCAGAAGCTGTTGGCAATTGCACCAAGCTGAGGGAAGTGTGAAACGTACTTTAGAAGGAAAAGGCAGATATGAAAACCAAAATGTCAGGAAGGGTTCTGAGAGCAGGTTATCTTATCACATGCATATGAGCATTTACCCATTTGCTTTCAGCAAAGATTGTTAAGTTCTTATGTCATCTCTTCTCTTTATCTGTGTGCATACACAGGTAAACCCTATTTCACGCAACGGCTGTATTTTTGAAATATTATACTCTGAATTTTTTTTTTTATTCGAGTCATACTCTAGGGCTCTGGGGAAGTTGGATGTTTTAAGGAAAAGTTTTTTGTCAAGCAAAATTATTCCTTTATCTCTTTCGTAAATTTGGATTTTTATATGTCACATTTTTTTAAAGGAAAGCAGACATAATAATAGAACGTTCAATATCTGAGATATTAAGATGACAAGCGTTTGGTTTTGCTGTTTGCTGTTTGTTTTTGAAGGCGTGGAAAGAAGCTACTGGGGACATCAGCTGGTCTGGTGGAGAGAAGCAGGGTGGCCCCTCCTCACCCTGGTTAAGCTGTGCTCCCCCACCCTGCATTTAAAGTGCACTAGGTCATTTGTTAAATGACTTAAAACTCTATTATTAAATTCGCAGTTCTTTGGCAAGTAAGAAAGAGGAGAAGTTTATTATCCCTCAAACTAGAGGTTTAACACATTGACTGCCACACAGAAAACCAGAAACTTTTCCTTGGGGCCACAGTGTTTTATTATGAAAATAGAATAAAAACTTTGAGTGTAATTTAAAGGTAAACAAAAATAGAAAAACAAAATTTATTGACTTCTATTCATTTAATCCACGTTTTTAGAATTAAATTGTTGACGTTAATGGTAATAATAACATCAACAAGACTTTGTATATGCTTCACGTGGCCCTGGGTCCAAACTAGAGTGAATTAAATACAACTCTCATGGCAGTTAATATGTTAACCTGGCTGAAATGGGCTTTAAAGTATTAAATATAATATAGAATCTCTCAGTAAATTCCATAGTAGGAATTGTGTCCTTTTTGAGGTAGTCTGTGAACTGATCTCCTCATGGGAACATTCAGAAGAGGCACAGGTATAATTTACAGATGATATTCAGAGAAAGTTAGGTTTTGCATCCATGTTTTTAATTGTGTGTGTGTGTGTGTGTGTGTGTGTGTGTGTGTGTGTAGTTCAGCATGCCCCTGGTGACTTTATTTCTATAGAGTCACTGCATCTACTGTTTTGATTCCTTTGACTGATCCAACCAGTGCTTAAAATGTGGGGACCTGGGGACTTTGGGTTTATTACAGGCAGGTGCAGAGTTGAGAGATTCTGGAACTAAGATGAGGTTGAATTAAGAGAGAGGAGCACGAGGGATGGGCTGGGTGACGTGGAAGGACGACCTGGAAGGGGCAAGGATGGGCGGCAAAAAGGATGCTGCAGGAATGGTCTCCGTTTGATATAAATGTTTTTATAGTTTGTGAAAAGATGCTGACATAGTTGTGGCCCTTATTTCAAACAGCAGTAAACCTTGCATTTGATTTTTTAAAAAAAAGAAATTGTGTAATTGATAGTCATAGTTTATATCAACCCATTCAAAAAACACACTCTAAGGACTATTGCAAGCTCATAGACTTCCTAAGTGATATCGTGATTATATCATAATTACTGCAGCTTATGAAAAAATGAGTTAGGTTCTAATATACAATAACATCTTTAATCTGAAATTATCTGTACTTGGCCAAATCAGCTTGCCTATATTTTCTTTCACAAAACATTTGGTCTCAATTGTAGTTTTCTTTCTTCAAAAAAAAAAAAAGGTCAGAAAAAGTTCGAAATGACATGATGGAATATATATTTGTTTGGAAAAATGATCTGGTTATTGCCATGGCAGATATATTAAATTTTTAGGGTTATGTGATATAGTTTTTATATTAATACCATCTTTGAAATTTATTTACATGATGTAACAGCTCTGATGGTTACATTACATCTTTGAAAGTAAAAATGTACAAACTAGCCAAGATTTATGCAGCTTCTCAGCAGGACAAAATTATTCAATTTCAAGGAAAAAAAAAGATATTTGCTGGGTTTTAATTATACCATTTAGAATTTGACATGTATTTAATTTATGGCAAAACAAATACAAAGATGGCTTATAGAAAAAAATATTACCTGATAAAAAAATGTCACGTATCTTGGTAAGACTATGTATTTTTGCTTCCTGATGAATTTATTACAAAGCAACGGTCCGAGAAACGTGTTTCATGAATAAGACAGAATCTTTGTATTCAGCTGTCCCTCTGGTGCATGGAATTGTTTTACTTATTTACTCTTGCTGAGACTTAAGTTTGCAAATGGCTTGCTGATAAAGAGGAGGCAAGTTGTTAATTCTTAAATAAATTATAATTATAGGTATTATTGTTTTTAAAGTTGTTTATTGACCTATTCCTTCATCAGACACGTCCACCTTTTTAAATGAACCTCAGATTCTAAGTTAATTTTTTTTTGAAGTCAACTATTTTTAAGAGTCAATCCTGGTCATTGTTAAGGGTGATTATAGAAACTAAACAAAGAAAAGGATGAACCTTGGGCAGTTTATCATGATTATGATTTCTTGGTATATAAACCCAGTTTTGAGTAATTCTATCTTGTGTTCAAAATTGTTCTGTAAAATGAATGTATCAAATTCTGATTGAGGATATGGGAATACAATTATTTTCCCTCTTTAAAATATTATTTTAACTTAAAAATATGGTGTGATCCAATGAGAAAAATTTGAGATGATTTAGAAATTTGGAAAAAGATTTTCAAGTTTGAGCATGCCTCAATTAATAAAACATTTAATACTTTGCCATTTATATTTTTAATTCATTGTACAATTAAAACAATTATATGAAAGTTTTGCAGAATTTGTTATGACTTGTGAAAGGAAATTTTAGTCTTTACAGTAATGGGAGTCACTGAATTGTAGAAAAAGGAATTTTTATTTTTCTAGGAATTCCCTTTTGCAGTTGTACAGCAGGCACTGTTCTCGGCTCTTAATATGCTGTGTTTCTGTTAATCCTTGTACGCCCTGCAGAGTTGTTGTTACTCTGTTTTTATACATGAGAAAATGAGCGTGGAGAAACTAAGTAACTTGTCTAAAATCACACAGCTGAGGGTTGATTCCTGCTGTGCCCAATTCCACTTAACACATAATACTGGAGGGTCCAAAATTCTCTGACATTTTCTTTTGTTCTTAGTTTCACTTAGTTTCTCAGAAATATTGAAGCAGAAGGAAATTTGTTTTGGAAAGGAAAATTGAAACCCACCAGTAAAAAACAATGACAGTGGTGCCGTTTATTGAGCACTTACTATGTGTCAGGCACTTAGACAGATTCTCTCATCTCATCCTCACAGAACCCTTTGAAGTTGATATTAAGATCTTCCTCATCTTCTAAATGAGTTATGTGTTTTGCTGAATCTGAGATTCAGACCCAGGCTATCTGATTCACTCAACTACCACGCCTCCTTTTCATTTCAATCTGAGTGTATAGATTACACGTTTATATAATTGAATTCACTTTCATTTGTATGGAATTTTAAAGAAATATCACTTTTAACAGTTTATTCTTGAGCTAGTTATGCTGTACAGCTTGGAAGGTATAAATTATGATTTAATTTGCATAGGCCTAATAAAAGATTATGTGACTTACGGTTATGTTATCCTACCTCCCCCTTATTGGGTACTGAAATTTTTTTTTAATATACTTGAAATGGTTACATTATAGCTTTTATCCATCTAGGTGCTGGCAGTCGAGTACTTATATTGAAGACACATTTACATAGTCACCAATTCATGGGGTCACAGAAGTGGGCTGGAAGAACCCAGAGGTATCTGATTCAGTGCCCGTGCTTCACACTGGAGGATGTGAAGTCGGGTTAAGTGACTTACTAGGTCACGAAGTTAGTACTGCCAGAGTGAGAATTAGAACCCAGGATTCCTAGTTTGTAGTTCCTCTACCAACTAATTAACTAGAAAATATGAGGGCATAAGCCAGAGGAAAACAAACAATGTCTTAATTTATAAAAACTTTACAGCTCACAAGGCAAATGATTCAATTGGGTGGGCTAATTTAATGTGATTTTTATGTTTTCTTTTTAATAGGAAAAATGGTGGCATCAGAGGATTTGATGAAAGCTGAAAGGGACCACTTTGGTGTTTTAATAACCATTGACTCACTAAATCCAGCAATAAGCCATGCTAAACGTTCACGAAGCTGAAACGTAGAGCCGCCCAGTGTAATCTGGCCCATTCACATGGTTTCTAACCTAAAAATATCTGTGTTGTGAAATCAGCCAACGAAAGGACTCTATGCCAGTTTGCTTTTTCAGTGGTCCTGTAAATGCGGTCAGGGATTTAGGTAAAACCAATACATCAAAACACAATTGCAATTAAATACAAAGCAAAAGTGCAGTAAAAGGAACACAGGAAGCCCAGGGTCTGCAGCTCAGGAAAGGAGGAAATGAGTGAGATCGAGCACGTCAGAGACCAAAGAAACCTGTCAGCCTTTGAAGAGAACCTCCTCAAAAGTACATAAAACACACCAAGAATTCTAACTCATCCACAGATGTTCTCATTTCTATTTCTCCATTCAGTACTCTCCTTTTATCTGAAAGTGTGGGATTTGGCAGTAGTTTTTAACATGTGTGTGCATACACACACCCTTTGTGAATCTAAAAAAAACTATGAACCTTCTTCCCAGAAGATTACTCACATGCACATATACTACTTTGTTGCAGTTTCAAGGTGTTTGTAGCCTTGCTTGAAACCCCTCTATGGACCCCAATGTAAGAGATTCCGTTTCTTTCTTTCCTTTCAGCCCACAGGTGCTTCCTGTGGAAAGAAGGGAATCCAGTTTTATCTAAAAATTAGGAAGCGTACAGGTTATAACAATCTAGTAATTAGATGGCTGCTTTTCTTTGGGGGTTGACATGAGTCATAACTTCTGCTAACCAAAGCGTTGGTAAACCTTGTGTCCCAGACATTCAGGTTTACTGCATCTCTTGGTTTGATTTCCGGGGAATCACACCTTGTGGACTCGAACGCCTATCCAGAAACACAGGGCTGTCTCTCTGTGAGAAAGCCTGGTGTCCCGGTGCAGGCGGCTTGCCGGGCCTCTGCCCAACTGTGTAAAGGAGCTTTATTAACAAGCCCTGACCAGGGCTGTTTAGAGGCCTGGGCCACTTCCATTTTTTGAGGCTCTTGAAAGATGAAAAAATGCCAAAAGAGGGTTACAAAAACAGTGGTGTACTTTAAATGTTTACCTTTAACAACTTAATGCTTTTAATACAGAAACATAGACTTGTGCTATTCATCAATTAATTACAGGATTTATAAAATGTTAACTTGTGGTTTGCTGCAGGGAGTGTGGTCCTGTCCTAGGACCAAGCGTAGAGCTGTGTGAAGGCCCCCTTCTCCCAACCCTGCCAGTCTGCCTCTGTGATTGTATGTACAACCTCATTTGGAAATGACTTCAAAGGTCTAAATTCGAGGCTCTTTGTGCAAGTGGCGCTGAATGGCCCTACTGGTCCCCTGGAGAGGAAGTGCAGACAGCTCTTCTGGGGACATCGTGGGGTTTCCCCTGTCACCAGAATCCTTCCCTTCTCCTGGAGCATCCACCCTGGCAGGGAGCCTGTGCTCCTGTCCTGGGGTTGCAGCGACACAGTCCGTGGCCTTCCCCTGCGTCTTTATAAGGACCAAAACAGCCATCTGTGAGATAGGAAGGGTCCTGGGAATGGTCATTTGTCCTCCCCAATGACGGATAACCTCGGCCCTTACTATGGTATTTCAGATTCCTTTAAAAGGTCATTGTCCCCTTTCAGGCTTCACTTAAGGATAAAGCTCAAAATGCAATGTTCTCTTCAGGAGTAGCACCTTGACCCACCTTCACACCCAGGTGTAAGTCACAGCCATCAGGACCCTTAGGAGAGCCCTGGGCCCAGAAGGGAGGCACTGAAACGTGGCGAAGCATGACGGAGGGTTGAGAAAGGGAAGGCTGGGGTGCTGACAATGATCCTCAGCGTGGGACGTGTGGAGAGAGGCAGGTCCGTGCTAGGCTCTGGGGAGCCGTTGGCCTGTCCATTGACTGAAGTCTTATCCAGCTGCTTTGTAGCAGCCTCAGCTCTGCAGATACTGCTGGGTATTTTTTAAGGAAGTGTTAATTTTAGTCAGTGAGGCAAGGCACACTTTTAAAAACAACATTTCACCCCATAAAATTCTCCAGTTGGATATTCAACTCTGTTTTAGCTGTTTCGGCCCTCCCAGAGAGTGGGGAGACGTGGTCCAGCCCCTAGTACTTGGGTACCTAGAGACATTCCATCCTTTCATCCGTATCCACCTGACTGTCCATCCATTCATCCCCCCACCCATCCAAGCAACCAACCAGCAGACAGACATTTACTGAACACCGGGCACAATGGTGTTCTAAGCACTACGTTAAAAACTAGGGACACCATGGCAAACAAGGCAGATTTTATCCTTGTCCTCACTGAGGTTATAGTCTGGCAGATTTTAATCAACCATTTGTTTAATGCTGCTTTCACAGTCCAGAATTATTTTAAATAACTGGCTTTGACTCTCTCTTCTTAAGTTGTGATATCCTTTCTGAAAAGTTATAATGGATTACCCTTTCCATACCTTAAGAACTCCATTCTAGACAACAAATGTCCAAAGATTGGATGGGAAAATCTATGTATTTTGGTGCCAGAATAAATATCTAATGATTTGTTTTGTGTGTCTCTCTCGCTATTACACTGTAAATTACTTGAGAGCAGGGACTGGGTCTTATGGTTTTTTGTTTGTTTGTTTTTGGAGACAGTCTCATTCTTTTGCTCTGAGTAGGGTACCGTGGCATTAGCCTAGCTCACAGCAACCTTGAACTCCTGGACTCAAGTGATCCTCCTGTCTCAGGCTCCCAAGTAGCTGGGACTACAGGTGTGCACCACAATGCCTGGCTAATTTTTCTATTTTTAGTAGAGACGGGGTCTCACTCTTGCTCAGGCTGGTCTCGAACTCCTGAGCTCAAGCCATCCTCCCATCCCAGCCTCCCAGAGTGCTAGGATTACAGGCGTGAGCCACCTGGCCTGGCCAAAGACACCCTTATGTTTTTAATGCCCTACACCAAGCACAGTGGCTGGCACATAGTGGCTGCTTGCTAAACGTTTGTTGGAAAAATGCTGTCTGGGAGGTCAAAAGTCTAAATGTGAGACTCGCTATTACTGTCATTGCCTTCTACCCTTGGTGCCTCATCTCTTGGATCTTGATGTGGAGGAGACCTATGGCAAGCAAAGGTGTTTGATCTCGGCCAGTTGGGGCTCTCAAACTCTTTCTTGAGTGCCTTGAATCTGAGGGTTGGCTTCCTCTCTGCCACTGTCCTACGGTCCAGGGCAGGACGGTAGACTTTGGGAATTGAGCGCATATTCAGCACTGTCCTGACTTGACATAAGGAATGTCTTCTAAATTATTTAAGATCTGCAAATACGTTTTCTGTCCTCGACAGATGGTCACTTTCCCCTTAATAAAACACGCCTGACAATCACACTTCATTGGTGTGGTTAGGCAAAGAATGTCGTAGACGTAGAAAAACATAATAATTTAAAGAGTGACACATTTCAGCAAAGAAATAAAGCTGTAGACGGCTCCGAATAGAAGTAAAACCATAGGAAACCATTACTTCATTGGGACAAACATTCTGTGTCCTTAGAAAGTTCTTACTAAAAACAGCGGGTGAGCTCTAAAGCATGACGTGTGAGTGTCTACACACACATGGAAGTAGTCTCTCTGATTTTTAAAGGACGTTGCTTTTACAAACATTTCCCACTTAGTACAAAGTAAGTATTTAACACGATCACTGGGTAATGATAGCAGTTTGCACCTAGGCTTTGGTTTAAGCTGCTTCTTGGAAATCATATTCTTCAGTAGCTACTGTGCTGAGGTGTAAAATCAGTAATAGTTTTCACCAAGGTCTATTCGGTATTGTACCTACTAGATTATATAAACCAAAAGTTTCCACTGCAATGAAGAGTTAAATAGTACTCCTGAAATTGTGTTGCGTGGGCCATATGAAGATTGTAAGTGCGTCACAATGCGTGCATTAACTTTAATGTGTTATTTTTATAGTTCTCAAGTGCAGAACTATGTGGCATACCATTACAGCTGACAGACAAATCCCATCGGTTCACACCCCTATTATTTCTAGGATTATTTTAAGAAAATAATGGTCCCTTTTCTGTTTGGTAGAAAACGAAGGCTTTGTTTTTCCAAGAGGAGGAGGATGCAAATTAAAATTTCTCTGTGGTTTATTTTCTAAAACTGATACTTTCTCACATATAGAATGTTTTTGTTTATTTTTTCAAAATCTACCTTTCACTGAGTCGAGAAAGGATGGTTTGCTAGTCGTAGTCTGGATCAGTTGCAAGTCAGCATTCTCTGAGGCCGGGGCTGAGATCTAGCTCACTGCTCCCTTCCATCTCAGCGAAAGTGAAAACGAGAGAAGCTCGAGAAAGGCCAGAATGGGAGGGGAGCTGGAAACTGGTGTTTCGCTCATTCATCTCAGTATATGGACAAAAACGTGGTAATAATGAAAGCTGCCTTTTGTTTATAATACACACGATGCGTGGCAGCAATCTTTGTAAGTCCCCAATGGCATTTAATAAATATAAGATGCAGGTTTTCTTGATTATTTAGAGTTAAATGTTTACTCGAGCTTTCTTAAGAGTTTTTCTTCAATCACACAGAGTTCTCTTCACAGAAAGCATGATCAAATGTCCGTTTTTTTAATGTGGACTCAGTACGTATGAACCAAGTTATCACAGGAACAAAATTCATTTTATTTGTAAATATATTTAGTAGAGGCTAGGACTTGGTTGCTTTAATTTAAACTGGATTTTTAAAAAACTGGGTTTAAGCGATTTTTAAATGGGGAGATCGTGTCAAAGAATTTTACAGTTTGTGATATGCATTAACACTGATACTAAAGAAAGAGAAAGAGAAGAATAGAAATGAAGAAGAAATTGCTGCATGCAAATATTTCCAAGGTTGTTCTTAGCCATGTAGGTTTACCATTCTTTTCCTTTTTAGTGTTGATGTTGTGTGGACACTGGAGACAGTTGCGCACTGTGGATATTATTGCTGTGACGGAGGGGAGGGAAAAAGATAGGTTTGCAGCAGTGCCTGTGGATGGCACCAAGCCAGTGCCCTGAGAAATGGCAAACATGTCACAGCTAACAGCTGGATGCAGAACTATTTCTCTTTAATTTGGATGGATAAAATTTTTTCACAGCAGGGCACTCTTAAAAGAGTACAACATCAAAGAGGGCGGGTCTCACCAGTCAGACATCAGCTGGCTCCAGGATGGAGCAAAATGAATGAACTGTCAGGACTTTTCCAGCATATACACTTTTGCCAAGTGAAAAGTTAAAGGTTCAGTGGCTTGTTCAGATCGCAGACAAAATCTTGATAGTGGAATCCTAATTCTCCAAAGTCTTCCTCTAATCAACAGACAGAGGATGTCTGAAGAAGACTCCAGATTGATGGATGGCAGGCTTCGTATCGACGACCAGAGCCGGCCCTCAGAGATAAATGGGGTTCACCCAATGCTTAGCAGTTCTCAGGAGCTCCTGAGTCTGTCGTCATCCTAGAGTCACCAGCGCTGCTCTGCTAACCTGGCACTTGCAGCAGCTGACCCACAGTGTGGCCAAGAGACCCATCTCCACGTCCTCACATGGCCAGCTCTCTGGTGACGGCTTTGCAGACACCACCACGGGTGTTTTACAGTGTATTGACACTTTTCAACTGTTTTTCTGATTACCATATTTCAGTCTTGACTTATATGTTAGTATTATCTGCAGACTCAACATAAACCTCTAATGATTTTCTAATATTTCTGGAACTTGATGAATGTGAATTGACTAAGTACAGTATATAGCTTTATATCAGCATTACTGAAAATACAGCAATGGTGTATATAACCGTTACTCATTTATTTTATGGGGCATTTATTACTTGACCTTTGAAGCCTCGTTTTGGAATCTTCGCATTCCAAAATATTCCAAAGCAGAGTGAGGAGAAAGGGTTTTCTCACTGGAAGCAAAACCAGAATAAGTTAATTCTAAAGAAGGAGGAGGAAGAAATTATCAAAATGAAAAAACCCATAGTATATGTTTGAGAAAAAATTGAAAAATGAACACAAATAATATGGGCATGCTAGCCACTATTTGCTTTAGCGAGAAAGCTTTTATTATAAAATATGCATCTGCGTCTGCAGCCTTACGCATTGCCTGTTTTATGATGTTCCTGGTCATTATGGCACATTGCCAGTGGCAGGAGAGAGGCTTTACCTGGAATTGGAGATTTGTGCCTTTATCAATTGCATGGTTGCTGGCTGTGTAAATTTTATTAACAGATTAAGTAATTCTCACTAAATTGACATTTGCTCTGAAAATAGGAATTTGTTTGATAAATGACATTATTAGTCATTATGAACATTTTTATGACCCTCATTTGTAGAATTTCGGATGCTTTTAAAGAAAGAGCTCTGTTTCTCCCCGACAGGACAAATGGAATGGGACGAGAAAAGCAATAACATGGTAGCCTGTGATTCAGGAGGATTTTACCTTTGCCAAACATATGACAGTAACTGCAGGCAAGTCATCTCACCTCTCTCAGCCCATGGTTTCTTATCTGTGAAGCAGTAATATTCCCAGCCTCCCACAGAGGCAGTTTAAGAATCACATAAGCCTGTGGAAGTATTTTATAAATGCAAACGCCACACACGTGAGCATGACTGGCTTGTGAACAGCTGCTCTTGCTTTGTGTTCAGATGAGGCAGATGCTTTCACTCATTTGGAAAGTTTTGCTTTGTCGTCTCTCTCCTCAAGTCTTGATTTAGCTTGATTTGGAAGTTTAAAAACAGAGGTTAGGAGGCCACACTGGCGTGGTTCTTGCTGTCTTCCTCTCTCGACTGGGGAGCAGTGCCGGATCCCTGTGGGTCTGAGGCTCTAGGCTGAAACCCACAGACCTCCCCTGCCCTTCATCTGAGCACGTGGCGTGTTCGTGTAGAAAGGAGGCACTGTACCCTGGGGCTTCCTCAGGCCAAAAAACGTCAGTGACTGCAGAGGTGAAGCAGTCCTGCATGGTAGGTGACGTTCAGTGAGAGGGCAGCTGGGGTCCAGAAGCCACAGCTAATGGAAACACTTGTAGTAAATCCTGTCGGTTTCCAGTATGCTCCAGAGCTGTTCCTAAAGGCATGGCAGGTGCTTGTGCCTTCTGGATGACAAAGGGACACTGCATTAAACTGTAAACTGATTAAATTTAGGAACTGGAAATTATGGGAAATTCCTTAGGGTTTTCTGGACAGTAGTTACATTTATCTGGTGTTGTGTGTTATATTTTGTTTTTTAAAGAAGACTCATGTGGGAGATAAAAGTATGAACTATGACTGTTTTACTGTTATACCCCCTTGATGTCCTCCCGAATCTTTTTCTTTCTTTTCTCTCTCTCTTTCAACAAAAGTTTATTTCCTGGTTTGTACAAAGCCTTGTGTAAAGTGCCTATGGGTGAAATTTTAAAAATTATTAAAATGGATTCCTGCCCTCAATGAGCTTATGGTCTAGTAACCTTAGCAGTAATGTATTTGTATACACCGTACATATTATACTGTGGCCAGCGTCCAGGAGCGGGCTGGTAGATTATGGCTGGGCTGACATTTCTCATCTACTAAGGAGAGCTAATGTTCTTCGAGCCCTTACCTGGCGCCTAGCATTATTTTAAGTCTTTTACATATACTTGCTCATTTGATTTTCAAATCAGCCCTTTGAGGTAGGGACTATCATTAGCACCATTTTTTTTCTTTAAAAGAAGGTGTCTTCCTCAAGAGGTTAAATATCTGCCCAAAGCCACATTGCCACTCACCACTCATGGCAGAGCCACAGCTGTAACTCACACACGTGGAAACTGACAACCACAGGCATGCTCTGACCTTGTGCACTCTACCCCTATGGTATCTCATAATTGTAGTGGCTTATATTGTGTGTTTTCACTGATAATACTTAAGAAGTTCTCCTCTAATAATTACACTTTCCACACTTTTTTTTTTTTTTTAAGACATAGGGTCGTGTTCTGTTGCCCAGGCTGGAGTGCAGTGGCATCATATGCCACTACATCTTACGTTCACTGCAGCCTTGAACTCCTGGGCTCAAGCAATCCTCCTGCCTTAGCCTCCCAAGTAGTTGGGACTACAGATGTACACCACCACGCCTGGCTAACTTTTTATTTTTTGTAGAGATGGGGGTCTGACTATGTTGCCCAGGCTGTTCTCAAACTCCTGACCTCAAGGGATCCTCCCATCTCAGCCTCCCAAAGTGCCAGGATTACAGGTGTGATCCATTGTGCCCATCAAGAATTGTTCTTTTAAGTAAATGGTTGTAGAGCTGTCCATGGACTGCAAAATATTGTGCTTATACCTCCTGACACACAGAGGAATCTCATCTGGAAACACAGTAGGTTTTTCAGGTGTGTTTCTCAAATTACTAATATAGTTGACTATTGAAACCCCCAATTTTCTGAATTTTATAGAACCATGGAGCTGCATAAAGGCAGTGTGTGGAAAAGAGGTAGAGGAGATCTGAGAAACCATCTTTTTATCTCTTATTCCTTGGATCCTCCATGAGGTGTGCAAGGATTTTAAATAGTGCTGAGTTCACAGGTCTGAACTGGAAAACTCCAATGACCTCTTCTGAGCCTTTTCTGTAGTAATTGTTTATTATATTTTTAATCATCAGGTGAAATTCACCTTTGATTTCATAGAATTGAAAGAGGTTGGCTTCAAGGAGGCTGTAATTTTTTTCTTTAAACCCTAGTTGTTAGTACTTAGAATCAAGGTTTAATTGCATTTAACGGTAATTTCTTCTAAGCTTTGAGTAAAGTCCAAGATCTTTGAGAACCTATAGAATTATTGTGAGAATTCACTTCAGTTTATTTCAGCATGTATTGAGTTCCTCCTCCATTCTGGGCCCTGTGGTAGATGTTTGGGCATAAAATATGCTCCTTCACCTCAGCTGCTTGGCAAAAACTGAAGGAGGTTGGCATTCCAACACACAACCACATGCTGGTGTCTGGGGCCTTGGCACAGGGATATGCCAAGACTGGGACGTAAGAGAGGGAGTCTGAAATGCCTCCCCACTCCCTGTGAATTGGCTGATCCTTTTTACATGAAACCTTTGGATCTTCCTACCCCATCACCATGCCAAAATTCAGGGACCCACGTTCTGGGAGGAACAGATTCCTGTGTGAGTTATAATTCAAGTTCCTTTTGTTTAAGGTCATTGGCTGTCTTTGGGGTATTCACAGGATTAAACTGAGAGAGCTAGGCCTCAGCACGTTCCCAGGCAGGGAGGCAGAGAGGTGGAGAGCATGTGAGGAGGCCTGGAGATGAGGCCTGATGCTGTCAGGGACTAGTAGTCTCACTTTGCTTAAGTCACTCACTTTTGGAGACCCCAGTTTCCTTATGTGTAAACTAACTGGGTTGAAACAGATGGTCTCTGAGGTCCCTTCCAAATCTGATGTTCCTGGGCTCTAAATTTAGCCACAGCACTCAGCGTTCTAGTAGAAGAATTGATGGCTTGAATATTCATGGAGACCTATCCACTGGAGGAAATGCTCTGTCTGTGGTTTTTCACACAGTGTCCCCCAGTTCACTGCGGTCCCCTAGGTATGTCCCAGGAATTGTCTCAAAGAGCAGTTGTGCTGGTGAGGTGCTTCCACCAACCCCTCCGTCTTTAACCAGGGCAACTTTCATCTGTTTTTTTAGTGGAATTATATTTAAGACTTCTTTGAATTAAGAAAGATCCCTTTGCTAAGAAAGATCTTTGAAAGATGTGATGGTAAAAATGAAAAAAATGAACTCTGCAGTCCCCTTCACTGGAAAACTACAGAACAGAGAGCCTGGATCTCGGGTCAGATGATGTCTTCTGGGCATCACAGGAGCAATGAATGTTTGCAGTGTTTCTAGACTGTTACTTCAAACAGTTTTCTTTGAAAGTGTCCCCAGCTGTAACAGACCAATTTTCAGTGTTTGCAGTAATTCCTTTGCAGCTGGGGTTACAGATGTAAATGCTTAACGAGGCCAAGCAGGTAAGTAAATCAGTGAGGTCAGTAGCATGTAAGACAATAGGGGGTGGTGGGAACTGGAGACCTGGAAAAGCACCTGCTCAGTCTAAAGGGGCCACCTTTTCTCAGCTTCCATGGATTATTGCCAGAGATTGGGTACGCATCTTTTGTTTTTTCAGGAGAAGTTAGAAATCTAAATTAGGTAAAATGGCAAATTCACACCTAACGGGTACAATGGACACTATCTGGGTGAAGGGCCCACTTATAACTTTGACTCATATGGTACAAAAGGAATTTATGTAACCAAAACATTTGTACCCCTGTAATATTGTGGAATTTTAAAAAATTTAAAAACTGTTAGGGAAAAACAGAGTTTTTCTATCGCCTGAATTTAGGCTGAGATCCACTAGTTTGCAAATCTTGCTTTGGAAAAACCCTTTGTGCAGAATGACCAATACACACAAATTCCTATCATCCAGAAGGTGGTTGTCTTGCTATTATGTTAAAATGGGCTTAAATCAGTCACTGGCTTACATTGTTTCTATGATTATTATTATTGTTAATGTTGACTGGCAGCCTTCATAAATGACAAAGCCGGGGAGAAGCCACTGACAACCAGTTGTAACACACAACACTATTTTACTCCTGCTGTTCTCATTTAAAGTAGATTTTGTTCAAGGGAAATAAGATCCTGGGAGAGAGTGGTGCTTCCCCAAATCCAGGATCACAATAAAACTCCTTTCTCCTGGTGGTTTTCAGTTAATTCCATGCATGGTTTATAATAAACTAGAATTTGTGTGATATTGTTTTAACCATATGTATGGTGTCCCAGTAAATAAAACTGGATTGAAAATGGTTAAAATCCCCTTTACGAGGTGAGAATTAGCTCTCCCCCTTGCTTATCCTTCTACTCCCGTTGATAAAAGAGAAAGTACAGACCGAAAGCGATAGTTTGAAAATAGCAGCAACAATCACAAAAGAAATCAGAGGGTGATAATGTAGTGATACCCATTGCACGTATTTTCCCAGGAAGATAACGCAGATATAGTTTTTAATCTTGTGTGACACAGCTTACCTGTTTTAACAATGCATGCAAAACTGCATTACAAAAAAAAGGGGGGGGGCTAGGTTTTCTTTTCATTTATTTTTCTTTGATTTTTTTTGGAAAAAAAAATCAGAAAAGCACAAAGTATAATATACGGGTACCCACATACAGGGCCCAGAAAAAGTGAATTAGTGTTAGCACTTTGCCATATTTGTGTGAGAATGTTTTTTAAAGAAATGAAGCATGTCAAATAAAGTATAAGTTCCTTTGTTTTCTTTCCATTCCCTCGTTTTGAAAGGCTGCCACTTTGAGGACATTGTCCAGAATCCTTCTAGTGTGTCTTCAGAATTGTATGCTCTCTCTCTCTCTCTCTCTCTCTCTATATATATATATATATATATATTACAATATGTGCTACTATAAAATATACTATTTAGAGTGTTATTTTGTATATTTTGAAATTTTAACAAATAGCATCATAATCAACAATCTACAACTTGATTTTTCTCAATAAACATGTTTTGATATTTATATCAACAAGATATAATACAAACAGGTCTAGTTCATTAATTGTGTTTTATGCTATTTTATTGAATAGGTAAGTCACCGTTTACTCGTTTGATAATGGATATTTCTGTTACATCTAATTGTTTGCCATTGCAAGCAATGCTGCAATGAGCACCCTTGAACTTGTCTCCTTAAGCACATGAATCAGTATTTATTAGGGTAATTTCCTAGGAATGAAATTGCTGGGCCATAAGATACGTGCGTTATCAACTTTATTTAGATATTGCCAAAATGTTCTCTCACATGGCTATGCCAAGTTATACTCTTTTTCAGCAATGCTGGAACTAGCTTTCTAAAACAAATATGCCAAATATACTTCGTATAATTTTGAGGGTTTTGCATTGTGAAATTTAACCTTTTTCCCACCAAGTGTCCTGTATGTTTCTTCACATGTATTAATATTTCCCGTACCTCCAAAGGTTCATTTGTTTGGCTTTCTTAGAAAGAACAGAATATCAAAACTTTGTTGTTCGTGTTCATTCAGAATAATGAACACGATTTTTAGAAAAAAATTTGCTGTATTCGAGTGTTCTTTCAGAATGAGATCTTTTCCTTAATCTAAATTTAACTCCCTTGCCTTCATTCTATTTAAATGAATAAAATTTCTGACCTTTTCCACATTTTCATAGGTCCTGGGGGGATTGTCTGAACACTTTGTGCATTATGTTTGATATTTTTCTATTTTAAATCATTTGAAAGGTAATAAAAACAAAATAACTCTTGATGTTGGCATTAGTTCATCTCCTTAAATTCCTTAAGTTTTTTAGACCTATCAGGTATCTAACTTAAAATTTCATTTTAGTGGACACAAATGTAGATGTTAATGCAACCTCCAAGAACAACTTCCAGAACCCAAAACTGTTGCTGCAAATCTAGACCGAAACCTGTTGAAACATTTCCCCACTGTAGTTCCTTCTCTACTACCAGGAAAAGTGTCAGCCCTTCTGGAAGTTCAGTTACATACAGAAATGTTTTTAAACTGAACTCTTAAATGGTAACAAAGTTGAGCTAATGGTAGACACTAATGATAGGGCCCCAATAAGTATCTAGAATTTTTTCGGGATGTTGTTTTTAGTTCCTGTTTACCATTCACATTCGGGTATTCTGCTTTTTAAAATTTTATTCTCATTATAGTAAAGGAATGAACAGAAACAGGCATCAGAGCCTCTGACCCATTGCTGCTCTTTCAAGAAACACTGAGTTTTAATATAAAACTCTTCACGAGGCAGACCAGAAATAGCTGGGAATTGTCTTGAGTCAAATACAAAGGCACTGTGTTGCGGCCTCCCTAAATAACCTTGGTAGAAGGTGCTGGTCATATTAGCATGCTGAGCCCCCTTGAGGAAATCCCACATGCTATAAGTATGTGTTGTTATGACTTGACATTTATAACATTTATGAAGCTTTTATTTTTTGTCTTTTGGGGAAGTTGGGTGAAATGAATGTAATCAGATTTGTGTTTTGAAAGATCCCTCTGGCTACAGTTTAGAGAATGGGTTTCGGGGGCCTGGAGAGGCTGCAGGGAGATAGTTAAGAGGATCTTGCTGTATTCCCGTGAGAAGGGAGCTCATTTGGGCCAAGACAGTAACAGTGGAGAGGCTGAGATGGACACACTTGAAAAGTATTTAGGAGGCAAATTCAACTGGATCTGGCGATGGCTGGGCCCTGGGGGCTGAGGGAAAGAGCAGTATCATGGTCGAATGAGTTTCCTCAACTCTGGATATGCAGTTATGTATGGGATTTAAGTAGGTGCATGGGATTCGTGTCACAGGTCCACGTGAAATATTATAATAGCAGTATTAGCTGAAGCTGGGGAAGCCCAACCACATGCCATTTGCTACATTGTGTGATATCTGGGCAAAGCCCGACAGGCAAAGCGCATTCTACTTTTCCTCGAGGCAAGTAGCAGTTTACGTTAGGCAGGCAAAAATTGTAGTTTTCCTGGTAGTCACGGTACACTTAGTTAGGAAGGTTACTGCTGAAGCAAGAGTGTAGGAGGAAACATCTTTTATACTCATTTTCAAGATGGCCTGGTCAGTGGCTGGTGTTCAAATACGCTAACAGTTAAGATGGCCCCTGCTACATGTAAATGTTAGAGCATTTTACTTGCAGGTGAGGATATTGGCTGGAAACACACAGGAAGATAATTACATGTACTTCTCAAAATGCTTCATGACACTTTCACCAGCAGTCCTTATGGAAGGCCTATTTACGGGGGGAAGGGTAGGGCAGGGGTTTGGCCATCAACATTTTTTACTCCATTAAAGATGAATAGGGGCATTAAGGGACCGATGATGACTTTGTTCAATATTGCATTGTCTGTCAACAGCAAACTCAGCATTGAGATTTGAATTTCAACCAGCTTCTTTAAAAACAAAAACAAAACAAAAAGAAAACAATAAAAACAGAAACAACTGCAGTATAATCTAATCTAAATATATTATCTGTAATTAGATTGCTCACGTAGCAGATGTATCTACCACATGACATGTTTTCCATTATCCAAAAACTAGGAAAAAGAAATCATTAGCCTTAAATATAATATAAATCCAAGAATCTCTTCATTCTCCTCAGGCTAAATTGATTATCAGCTGTGATCACTCTGGTGCATTTACCCAGTCATAACTTCTCAAACAATTATTTTTATTAGAGTAATGTTTGTCTTTTATTAGTGGGGGTTAGTGGAAAGGTTGGGGGTGGAGAGGAAAGAGTTCAAGAAAAGAAAAAAACCCCACAAATCTCAGCTGTTTTAAAATGACTGGTGATAGGAAAAAGAAACTGTCATCACTAAGCCCTTTGGTGCCCCCAGAATAGAAATACCGAGCTAAATTAATATGAATGACCATACTAATTTGGGGGCTTAAATGTAACCAGTGAGGCCCTCTGTAAGACTTATTCTCTGTGTCTGTCTGGGAAGGAAAAGCAGAAGGGCCGACTAGCAAGAGTAAGAGACACGATTTCTCAGGCTGCTCTGGGGAACGCCTCAGTAGCTACCAGAAGAAGGATCCCACTGTTGATTTTATTTGAAAAGGTGCAATTGTACAATGGTCCTTCTGAGAACTGTACCCTAAGGAACTCTTTTAACTGCCCCTTGCTTCCTGGATGCCACTAGGACTGAAACGACTTTCTAGAGCTGCTGTGGACATGTAACCTTCTCATCTCCTGCTCCTCTGGAAACCACACCCCCCAAAGTGCCCTTGATCTGAAGTGGTTTCTGGAAGAATGAGCTGTTGTCTCTGCTGTGGGTACTGACTGTGATTGCTTGGCTAGCTAATTGTTTTGCATAAGACATTTTGTCCCATGCTTATTGCATGGTTTGAAGTGGATTTCGTTTTCTTGAATGTGATCTTGAAATAAAATCTGCTTGAGCCGATCTAAGGCAACACTTATTAGACCAACTTCAGTTAAGAAATTTAAAATCTGTAGGATAGGAGACAGTTATTTTTTTTCTTTTCCTTTTTGAGGGTCTTTCTTTTTTGATGACTCCTCTCCTAATAGTTTCAGGTCTTGACAGCAGCAGAAGTCCTACATCTTCTGCGAGGTGAGAGTCCATTTATTCTATGGGAATCAGGGTCTGACTTACCAGTTCCTTACAGCCCCTGCACTCTCCAACTGCCTTCTGCTGGGCGTCACCCAGCTGGTTGAACAGACGGTTACTGCCTCCCAAATGCCTTCGAGCAGTTGCGTGTTGGAGACTGGGGGCCTCTCGTGTGGATGTTCCAACCATGTCAGTGTGGCCTCTTCTTTCAGCTTGCTTTGTTTACCCGGCAGCTCATTACTTAAGACTAGCCTGTCAAAATGGGTTAAATATTCTTTGGGAAATATGGTCACATCCTCGAGACTACAAATATGTTTAATACAGGGAAGATTGGCTTGATAAGAAAAACATGATCGACTTGCTTCATCAAAAAATATTTTCCTGTTATTCCAGTTGAGTTTCCACAAGCATCAATAAGCACCGGCAAACCTAAGGACAATAAATTTGTGCAGTTGACACATAAAGACACCCAGGGAAGCAGGGAAAATGATTGCTGATGATTCGTTCTAACTACTTGACCTTCTGACCTCTTCTCCAGATATATGACCAGGATGGGACACTACAGCACTTTATTGATGGTGGGGAACCTAGTAAGTCGAGCTGGATGAGGTATATCCGATGTGCAAGGCACTGCGGAGAGCAGAATCTAACAGTAGTTCAGTACAGGTAAAGTATATCTTGATTTACCACCTACAGAGCTGAAGCCGTGTGGCTTGCATACACAAATTCAGGCTTGCTGCTAGTGGTTGGAAAGAATCCTGCAGACCTCTGCAGGGACTGGCAGACACTTTTTGGTAGGTTCTTATGACAGTGATTTCATGAGCATTCGGGATTAAAGGTGCTATTAGACAACTTCCTTCACTCAGGGCATGTGGTAACGTTACTTCCACATCATTGTCTGAACTTCCACAGTGGCCTGAATGAGTCCAGCTAACCCACCGATGTGGGGTGGTTTCCCCCAGCAGATGTGTACACACAGATAAGTAGGAATTCAGAGATTCAGCTCCAGGCCCCTTGCTTTCAGTCTCCGTCAGGCTGTCTCCCCAGGGGGAACAGTTTCATTTGCACAAAGGCATGGGAAAGCGAGAACTCTCTACCTTCCCAAGGCCACCCTTCCAAAACCGTTACCCTTAGCAGCAATGGCGGAGCTGGGGTAACTCTCCTGCTCTCCCTGAAGGTGCCAGAGCTTTCGGTTTGGCCTTTTGATGACGTAGGGTATGTTGCAGATGAGCAGGTGCTTCCAGAGCATAGACAAACCCTGGGTTTCCTGAGATACATGGTGAAGCCCCAAAGGGCGAGGAAGGCGAGCGGAGCCATCCCCGCTGCCTGTAGGGAGTTCCGAGGGCAGCCGGGTTGCCAGGCGCATCCTCCCAGCCCTGAGGGCATCTCAGCGCACCTGCGCCCGGGCGCTGCCACGTAGTGCCGAAGAAGGCTGCGGTGGAAACGAGAGGGCAAAAACAAATCAAATAGGAAAAAACCCCTACCACTAAGCCTTCTTTTCTCAAAATCCCTCGAAAACATGTGCCATGTAAATATATGAGCTCAGTTATAAACAGCCGTGTTCCCTTTAGAATCAGAAGCAACTGTTTAGCATTATTAGGCACCACGGACACATCAAAGCGGAGGGAGGGCTCTGTGCTCGGCAACTTGGAGTCCTGCCTGTGGCTATTTATTTTCCTTTCTTTTTTTAAAAAAAAAAAAGAAAATGAAGCTTTTTTTTTTTTTTTTTTTTTTAACCGTCTTCCCCTTATAGGTTAAAGGCTACACAAATCTGGCTTGCTCTCTCAAAGTCTACGGTTCAAAAGAAACATTTGGGCAGCATGCGACTCACTGCCTTGGTTTCCACTGCAGTTTTATTTTATTAAATAATGGTTTAAATGAAATAGTACGAGACAGTATTTGGTTACACTGTTGTACACAGGCTTTACCCACCTTTATTACAGCTGCATTTCTGTCCCGAGGTTTTTACAAAACTCCGAGCTAGACAATTAGTAAAGATTGTACTTGTCCATTTGGCCAGAGATAGTTTGGCTGGTTCTGTAATGAGTACCCAGGGAACATTTGGGGCAAACTCTGAATTTGGGAAAACAAGAAACCCCTTAGAGGAAGATGGGCACAAGTAAGTCATCGCCTATCTGTCAATATTAAGTGGATTTTACAACCCTCCTTTCATGATGGTGCTTGAACTACGAGCTCTCTCTGCCAATCTGTTTTCGATTACTTCAGATCTTTATAAAATGAACTACAAAAACACAATTTTAAAAACTGGCATCCATCACCAGTGACCAGGTCCAAGAGTAAGAAAATAGAAAAGTTGGACCCTGAAGAGCCAGCCTAATTTTTATTGTACATGAATGTCCTCTTCACAAAAAGTCAGCTGGTTTAAATTCATTCTGTTATGATTTGTAATATCTAAATGGAATTTTCTTCAAAGCACCCTTGATTGATTGACCCTTAGCTGAACGTTTTGTTTTTATTTTGAGGCTGACAATAATGTTTGTTGGCATGTGTTCTGCTTCAACTGCGTTGGGACGCCATGAAGCTATCTTTATGAGTCATCCAACCACAATACTAAATACATGTCAGCAAAGGAAATATTATCTGAAAAGGGAAAAATCCCTTTGATGTGCTTCAACATGCAGAGATTTCTGCGAGTTTTGGAAGCTCTGCCCGCTTGTAAGGAACGGTGTATGCTTACACATTTTTTTCTCCCTTTCGGCCTACTCTGTGTCTCAGAAGACCACCCATTGCTTGAAAACAGTTCTGCTCTTTCAGCGGCAAAGTGTGTCATTTGGTTTTAGCACATTCATTTGCCGGGCGCTGTGTTTATATTAAGGGAAGCCAAACCGAGAGATGAAATGTTACAAGGGTGAAGTACAAAGTAGACTCAATTTTTCTCAAGTTAGGAGATGCCAGTGATTTATAGCCCAGCTCCAGTTTTGATTTTTTTATGTAGCAGTGGAAAGAATTAATAAAATGCACAGCTCTTCGAGATGCAGAGGGAGGAAGGGTAGCGAGGGTCGGACAACTGGCTGGAGTTTTTGTCAGATATTCATACAATGTTGGGAAAAACATTCTGCTTAGCTAGCAGTGCCCTCGTGAGACAGAATGGCAGCAAGTAAGGAAAATAACAAGATAAATGAAATTTTTGCAGCTGCAAGTAAAATATTGAGAATCTGCACTTTTTTTATTGATCTTTATGATCCTATTGCCAAGAGCCACTTTGTGGTGACAAAATATGTTGACAAGTGCATATCTCACTGCCATGAAAAATGTGGAGAAGGATTCGCCTTATGTCTGCACTGTTATACAAGGAACAAATTGCCCTGCTACAGCCAATTCCTTACAGAAAGGAGAAATTTAAGGCCCACCAACCCTACACACTTTTATCTTGAACTTGAGGCTAATATTTGTAGCAATTCTTCATTGAGAAAACCAGTCACACTCTTCCTCATTTTTTTTTAATCGGTAGATTTTTCTTTACAGTACCAAAGCTGTAATAAAAAATGTTTATTTCTTGGTACCTTCACTGTATCATTTCAGAGTATAATCTTTCAGCCAGAGTAAAGTGCTCTTCTTGTATTTATTGAATTTCCATTCATTTCAAATAAGAGAGTTTTTCTCTTCTCCTGTATCAAACTTTACAAGAAAGGCAGTGAAGAGGATTTTTATTTCTCTTAGTCCTTATATCACAAAGCTGCTTAATTTTATTACAAATTCGGGAACTCCCCATGCCAAGTTGCAAGAATACACTTAATGCTTTTCCTTCAAATAAGAAATCAATAGTACTTTTTTATATATGAGGTTGGGGCACCAGTGTCTTTGCAGTTTGCCAAGAGAGAGAATTTTCTCATTAGTGTGAGATGGAATTTTTTTTAAAAATGAACTCTTCCTTTCTCCTGTCTCTTGGGCCAAAAATCTGTCTCTTTAGCTGAGACGTTCTATGGCGGGACACTGTGGAAATCAACTGTGCACCGTTTATCATACTGAGTTATGGGCTCTAATTGGTTGCTGGGGACAAAAAAGGTAGGTGTAGATTTATTACAAACAGAAACTGTTTACGTGGAGCTGGGCAGAACTTTTGGGGGGCAATAAAAATGTGGATGGGGACACATGAGTCCTATGTATTACTAAGCTGGGTTTTCTTTTGTTTTGAATAGGTCGAATATATTCTACCGAGCCTGTATAGATATCCCCAGGGGCACCGAGCTTCTAGTGTGGTACAATGACAGCTATACGTCTTTCTTTGGGATCCCCTTACAATGCATTGCCCAGGATGAAAACTGTAAGAATTTATTTTAGCTCTGAATTCACATCTCAAAATACCTATTTCAAAGATAACTTTTTAAGAATGTTTTTTGACACTTCTGAAACATGGTTCACTATGATGCATAACGCAAACGTGCACAAGTCTGTTCCATCGTTTTCTTTTCCCTGTATGTCGTTTGCTTTCTCACAGGGCACCTTAGTCTGCACAGGCCCCGGTTCTTCTTCCTTGTTCACTATTTCAAAGACTGCCAGAGTTTTAAATAAGAGCTGGTAGCAAAGTTAAGTCACTGAGCACCTACTATGTGCCTGGTTCTGTGCTTGCCACCTTAGAAGGTTACAAGAGCAGTGAAAGATACAAATTCTGCTCTGAAGGGATGCACAGTTCTCTTGGAGCTATACTGTATGCAAAAATGAAATAAGAAAACAATGCCGTTCAATCAGGGGTAAGAACCCCTCCCGCCAATTGGGTATGCTTCCTCCTACGTAGTCATTGGAATGAGAAGTGATAGTAAAAACTGTAGATATGTGACTGAGGAATTTGTGTCTTTCTAAATTTTTTGTTTAAAGTCATGTCTAGAACCAGGTAATTTTCTTATATCTTTATTATCATGCTAATCATTATCTTTAAAAAAATAATTTAACATCTAGGCAAATGTGAGCTTGCAGCAACTTTCACTTAAACTTCATATTTTTGTTTTATCAATTCTTTGGAAAATATTATCAAGTAATTTCCAGTTTTTGGAACAGAATTGTGTAATTCTAATGTGCCTCAGTGAGAAACACTGGTTTCAATGATGCTGTGTTTTCTTGTCACCAAACTGACTAATTTGTGAACTGATAATTTGATATTATGCTACTAAAAGAAGCAAAGATAACAAATATATTTTGTTATTGGATAAGAAACTTCATTTTGGAAAAAAGCATAATTTTCCTTTTTTCTTCTCCACTTTCTCTCTCTCTCTCTCTCTCTCTCTCTCTCTCACACACACACACACACACACACACACACACACACACACGAACTTGATTTTAAAATGCTCATATACCACTGATCAAAATACTGATGATCAGATATTTTTTCCCATGTTGACTTAAATTTCTTTGTCAAAAGTAAATCCTTGAAAAGCCTATCACTATCAACTTTCCTTTTCTATTTTACTCTAACCTCAAACCAATCTCAAATCAAAAAATGAATCTTTGGACCTATAGTACATTCCTCTTACTTCCCAAGTTTCCATTGGAAAGTTTCTTTTCTGCAGTGATACTCCTGTTTGAGGGAGTGTCTGTTTTCATAGGAGAAAATCTCAGTGTTGGACGTGAGTATGTGGTTGGAGTCAGAGGCAGATGTGGACGTGGAGGCCACTGTGCTCTGGTTTGCCCAGAATGGCTCCGTTCCTGAAACTCTGCTGAAACTCTAGGTCCACACACAGAAAAACACCAACATCACCCCCCGGTCTGCTGACATGGGCTTGTCTGTGCATTGGAACCTTGACATAACCTCACCTTCTGAAGTGTGGAATTTGATCCAAAAGGATTCCAGAAAACCTTTGAGGTTCCCTGTCTCCTCCTTTAATACAACCTGCTATATGCCCTGGAGATGTGTGGTGTGTGCGTTGAGGAATGTTTAGGAGTAAACACAGCAAGGCCTAGAGTTCCGAAGTACACAGCACATAGTCCACGTAGCCATTCATTCATTCATTCATTCATTGCTCAGATATTTATGGAACACCTACCACGGGCCAGCGTCTTTGAGAGGTGCTGCGAATACAGCAGTGGACAAAGCAGGCGAGAATTCCTGCCCTCACGGAGCTTACATTCTAGTACAGGGAGACAGATTATCAGCAAGTATAAAAGTGAGCACATAGTTTGTCAGATGGTGATAAGTGTGGTCGGACTGGATAAAGCAGAAAAGGGGTAAGGGGTGCCAGGAGTTGGGAGTTACCATTTCAGAGAGTAATCAGGTTAGGCCCCACTGGGAAGGTGGCCTTTGGGCAGAGACCTAAGGAGGCGAAGGGACAAACCATGTGTTTAGGGGGGAAGAGCATTCCAGGCGGCCAGACTGGAAGTGTAAAGGCCCCGAGACTGGAATGTTCCTGGCATGCTGGAAGAGCGTCACAGAGGTCGGCATGGGGAGGCAGAGTGAGCAGGGTAGGGAGAAGTTAACCTGGACGTGGGCGGGTGCAGGGACAGGGACCTTGGAGGACTCCGGAGGCCATTGGCAGGACCCTGGCTTTGACTCTGTGTAAGCCCGGTGGCGAAGGGGCCTGTTGGAGAGTTTAGAGAGGAAGAGTGATCTGACTGAAGTTTTAGCAGGATCGCTCTGTCTGCTGAGTGGAGGCTGGACAGTGAGGACACGGGAGGAGCAGGGAGTCCAGCTAGAGGCCCTTGCAGGAATCCAGGGGAAAGACGATGGTGGTTTGGAGCAGTGCGTGGCGGTGGAGGTGCTGAGAAGTAGTTGGATTCTGTATATATTTTGAAAGTTAAGCCAGCAGCATTTTCTGATACATGAGATGCCAAGTGAAAAAGAAAGAGGAGTCGAGGATTGACTCCGAGGCTTTTGGTCTAAGGATCTGAGGCAGAAATGGAAACCGTGGCATGTCCACTTAGGGAATGCATTTCTTACCTTTGACATGGTCCTGTAGGGTGGGAGACTCACATCCACATGTTGCTTCTACCTTACGATGCTGTTACATGGACAGGAGGGATTGAGGGGTTGGGGCGGAGCATTTTGGGGTCTGTGTGCCATTCACAGCACCTGACAATGGGTGTCAAAGAGTGTCCCACCTGGTCTTTAGGTTCAGGGCAACAGTGCCAGAAATGTGCTTTCTGGAAACAATACATGGTTTGCTTTCAGTCCTTTTTTCTGTTATAGTCCAACCTGTGTGAAGCATTCTTGAGGTTGATGATTAGAGTATTGAGTAAATTCTACCAGGGTGTATGTTATATCATTTAGCACCTGAAATCCTTGAAAGAAAATTTGCAAAGCCACAGGAACTCGAAGTATTGTGGACTCAGTAGGAAAACTAGCCAGCTCTTTTGGGTTCAGTTCAGAGCTCTAAGTAAGGGTTGAGGGAAGTTCAAAGGGAATTAAGCCATCGACTAAAATGCTCAACAGTGACAATCCCCATTTCCCCCAAGAGAATTACAGGAATTTTACTTCAGTTCCTGTTTCAGATTCATGTATCTGTCATGTGATTGGCCACCCAAGAAACCAGCAGAAGCCTTCATCAGATAGTGTGGGGGAGATATATGACTTTGACTCTGACTCTGAGATGGATTCTCATTCCATATGATTCACTGAGAGACCTGGGAATGCTTTATAATGAGGATTCCTTATTCCGTGCTGAGAAAATACTCTGTGATTTAAAAGCGCAAACGTGTGAAAGGGCACGGACAGAATAATTTAACAGATAGCCTTCCACAGCCCTGAGTAATTTAAATCATCTCCACCAGATTAGCAATTCTAAGACAATTTTTATCCCACTGAGCTAGATACAGAATAAATTAGGTACCTTAAAAAGAAGCTTGAGATCAAAGACTTATTGGATAGAATACCCACAGAGCCTCCTTATAGTGCTAGGCACAAGTAAACAATTAATAAATGCTCACTGGATAAATATTGAGAATTTTTATTGCCGTTACTAGAAGGGATTAAATGTTTCAACTGGATTTTTCTTTGTTAGCGAAATTGGTACCTGGACCAAGATATTCAGGGAAATGTGATTTTGCTTAGTGAATAATACTTATTAAGCACTTTCACTTATAAAAATATAATTTTCTTCCCATGGTTGTTTCAACATCGAAAGCACACATTTCCTGCGGAGCGTGTGCGGCGGGCTCAGGCTCAGTAAGGGCCCCCCTGTGTTGGCGGCCGCGGAGCAGGGGCGGCCGGGACACGCTCGCCGCCTCGACAGGCCACTGAAAGCCGCCGGGACTCAAAGAGCAGACAGCATTTCACACAGGCATTTGGGTTCTGGAAGCAATTCCTGTGTTATTTTCTTTTAAAAAAAGTCGTGGTTACAAATGTAATAGAGCTCCAAAGACAGAGCCACTCCGGCCACTGCGGGCCTTTCGGGAGAGCCTGAAGGAAGGCCCGTGTCGACAGATCGCATCCGCGAGAAGGGACGAGGCCCCCGAAGCTTCCAGTGGGGGATTAGCTCCTGCAGAGTCCAAAGACCATAGCGTATTCATATTTGTTTCAGAGGAAATTTTAAAAAAACCTGGGAATAAATGTTAAACAAGTCTTCCTGCTGCTCTTTCTGCGCGGGCACATGGAGCTGAGGTAGCAGAATGCGAAACTGGATGGCGCTGCGGGAGTTGCCGCACCGGGGTAAACGCGCCTGCAGGAGGCCAGCCCGGCTCTTCTGATTTTAAAGACCAGAAAATAAAACCGGAGCCCTCCGCGCAGTGCCCCCAACACCCACCCCCAATCCAACCAACAGTGAGAAGCTAGGCCAGGGTAAAGGGGGCCCTGCTCAAGGCCTTGCCCGTGAGACAACCTGTGTGCAGGGCCCTACGGGAAGTATTGTGATGAGTGCAAAAACCCAGGCCCTATCCTAGAGGAACTCCGTCTAGAAGAAGGCACATAAGCAGACAACTACAATATAAAACACTGCAGGGCGCTGCGTGAGCAGGCCACAGCACCATGCCTGAGCCAGGCCGACTGCTGGTGCAATTGGGAAGAGTCAAGGTTCCAGGCCCCTTGTGTACCGTTTGAAGCGGAAGTTGGACTCCTTGCGTAATCCAGGAACCAGACGGTACTATCCTGTCTCTGAATGGGGACTGGAAATATGTTGCCCTCAAGCCAATGAACTGTCCATCTTGGGCCATTGGCGAAAACAGGCACACTAGAAAAATTAGCCCTGGCTGGAGGATGCTGTGAGGCTCGATTTTGCCCTACCTGCCAGATATGGCAACCCTGGGCCAAGAGACTGATATAAAATTTGGTCTAGAACTGTTGAAACCTGTAGGTTCCCAGATGGAGCAAAGGAGGAGTCAGTGGGTAGGACTGCCTTTGCGTCCGCACAGGGTCCCAACAAGAGGCAACAC
>RJWJ010002590.1:0-98369 GCA_004363605.1 Indri indri | reverse complement strand
AAGAATGGAAAAACAAGCACCACATGTACTCACCATCAAATTGGTAGTAACTGAACAACACATAAGTGTACATATAAGAATAACATCTATTGGATGTCAGGTAGGGAGGGAGGGGGAAGGGGGAGGGGCGAGGGGGAGGAGGGGATGGATATATGCATACACAAAGGGTGCAATGCGCACCCTCCGAGAGATGGACACGCTTGGGACTGGGACTTGGGGGGAAGGGGGGGCAAGGGCATCATACGTAACCTAAACATCTGTACCCCTATAATAACAAACGATAAAAAAAATGTACGAGTGACTTATTCTAAGGAAGTTTTTCTCATATGAATTCTTAATGTATTGTCATGATGAACATTCCATATTTATGAAATCTGAAACTTGTCCATAGTTTTTACACAGATGGTTTTTTTTTTTTTTCAATTCTACTTAATATGCCTCTGGAAAGTCTCCCTTCTTTGTTAGTTGGTAAATGTTTCAAGAAAGGCAAGCTAATTTTAGTATTAACCTAAAGATTCACAGAATGTGTATTTGGAATGATATTAGAGTCCTTGATGATTACTTGTACAGTGTGCATGAATCACTCTTACATAATCTTCTAGTAAATAGTCACTTAGTCTTTGCTTAAACATGTTCAGTGATGAGAAACCTACTCCCTCATAAAGAATTCCATTCCACATACGAATGATTTAATTGTCAAAAGTTTTACTTCTGTTTGTCTAAAGATATACTTCTTTGTAAATCTTACCTGTTGGTTCTAATTATGTAGTCTGGAGCAACATAGAAATAAAATCTAATGAATTATTTATGCCCTAGAAAATTTACAAAATTTTGGGAACATGAATACATTAATTCAAAGGCTCAATAGATAATATTTACAGTTAGCTGATGTTTTGGATAATCAAAATCACTGATCCCTTAAAAATAAAGTGTAATAGATATATTTTAAAAAGCAGTGATAAAAATATCTGCATGTATATAACAGTAGTGATCATATGGAGAAACAGACATACATGGTAAATGATGCATATGGGATGAAGGGTGGAGATAGGGCTCTATAAGGCTGGTTGAAGTTATTGAAACTAGGTAAGACTATCATAGAAATATAGTATTTAGGAGATGTTATAAACCTTAGACATAATTTAATTTCTAATGATTTATTTTATAGTATACACTATGGACCAGAGAAGGGAAGTTACTTATCTAATGACTCTTATTTAGTATGTGACAAAGCCTGAACTAGAACCCAGGTATGGAAAGTGTCACATAGAAGGAAATTTAGATATAACAGTCATACTTTATGAAGGAGGTAATGGAATCAAGTAAAAAAATGCAGAAAACGATAACCTACTCAACTCAGGAAGAGAACAGAAGGTAGATTGTGGCAACAAGTGAAGGTATTGTGTGAAGAAGTTTGGGGAAGATGTCCTTGATGCCCCGAGCAAGAATTTTTATTTGTTTTAAAAGATATTAGGAATGATTGTGAGGATTAGTGAGAACTCTTCAGAGGCCCTAGTCCTCTGTCTGGACGATAATCCCCAACAATTACAGAGTCTTGCCCTTTGCTGCTCCTGTTGCTCTTGTTTGCTCAAATGAAAAAGGGCTGCTTAGAACTGGAGGAAAGGACAAATACCTTATTTTATTCAAAGAAACAGAAGCGCTCTTAACTCCCTTCATGGGGTTTCAAATGTAGATGATAGTATGGGCCAGACAGATAAATTAAACAAAGCCGGCCTCTGTGTGGCACTGGGGAGTGGTGGGGGTTGTCCAAAGCAGGCAGGCAATGCTCAGCTCTAGTCAGTCATTGCTATGCATGAATATATGGTCAGTGTTGCCAGGTATTCCAGATTTTCAGAAAAGATAAGAAAACATGATTTTTATGTGACTTATCTAGCTTACCCAATGTCAGACAGCTAATTTTGAAAAAGAAAAAAGCACTCTGTGTAGCTAAACAAAACACATCTATGGCTAGATTTAGCATGTGGGCAGCCAGTTTGTGACCCATGATGTAAAGGTATGAGGAGACAATTTTTTAGATATGCAAGGAAAGGAAAGCAAAGTATAGTTTTGCTACACAGGGACTGAAACTGGAAAGTTAGGAACTGAGGATACTCTTGCTGTCATTTATGGAGCCAAAAGATCTGTTATCTACATGCAATTTCTGTATCCCAGTGTTAAACTACAAACATAATTTTTCCATGTTTGCTAATAACTTCTTTGATCTCGTGTGATTTTTGTTTGTCATTGCACCTATTCTGCTCTTAAGCATTCAGTGAACATGGGATGTCTTTCCATTTATTTAGGTCTTTTTAAATTTCTTTCAACAATGCTTTGTAGTTTTCAGTGTACAAGTCTTGTACCTCCTTGTTTACATTTATTCTCAAGGATTTTTTTCATGCAATTGTAAATGGAATTATTTTCTTAATTCCCTTTTTGGATTGTTCATTGCTAGGACATAGAAATACAACTGATTTTTAAGTGTTGATCTTATATCCTGCAACTCTGCTGAATTCGTTTATTAATTCTAATAGGTCTTTGGTTGAGTCTTTATAATTTTCTATATATAAGATCATGTCATCTGTGAATAGAGATACTCTAACTTCTTCATTTCCAATTTCAATGTCTTTTATGTATTTTTCTTACCTAATCGCTTTGGCTAGAACTTCCAGTACCATGTCTGACATAAGTAGTGAAGACTCGTATCCTTGTCTTTTTTTTTTTGAGACGGTCTGTCTCTGTTGCCCGGGCTAGCTAGAGTACCAACCTAGCTCACAACAACCTCGAACTCCTGAGCTCAAGCGATCCTTCTGCCTCAGCCTCCCAAGTAGCTGGGACTACAGGCATGCACCACCACACCTGGCTAATTTTTCTATTTTTAGTAGAGAAGGGGTCTCACTCTTGCTCAGGCTGGTCTGGAACTCCTGACCTCAAGCGATACTCCTGCTTCTGTCTCCCAGAGTGCTAGGATTACAGGCTTGAGCCGCTGCGCCCAGCCAGCATCCTTGTCTTGCTCATGATTTTAGAGGGAAAGCTTTCAATCTTTTGCCACTAAGTATGATGTTAGATGCCTATTTTTCATTAATGCATTTTATCAGATTAAGGAAGTTATTGTTTGTTCTTAGTTGAGTCCTTTTATAATGAAAGCATGATGAATCACTCAAAGAGGTGGTTAATATTAGCAAGAGAAAGGTTTGTCTTACAGATGTTTTGCTCTGAGTCTGGAGCAGATGGGGCCACTTCTTCCTTTCTTATCCAATGTTTATGGGACCTGAAGCAACAGCACCTCTCCTCGCCCCAGTGCCATCAAGGGAGAAACTAGACACAACTAGTTACCTGACAGTGAAAAAACAGAGATCTTGAAGAAGAAATAGAAGGAGGAATATCTGTACCCTAAAGGGAAGTGTAGAGAAATAATGACTAATGAATTGTTGGGAGGGAGAAGGAAAAGCAAGAACCGAGAGGTGGTCTCTCTGTCCCTTATGACCATCAGAATTGGACTTGACATAGCTTGATAGACAATTACATTGGAAACATAAATAGTATTTTGCACCATCCTCTGGACTCCGTATATAAGCTTGACAATCTAAAAGCAACATTTTCTTTCTGGTAATAAACTGCATTTTAATAGCACTTTTTAAAAAATTAATTAATTATTTTATTTTATTTATTTATTTATTTATTTTTTTGGAGACAGAGTCTCGCTCTGTTGCCTGGGCTAGAGTGCCACGTCATCAGCCTAGCTCACAGCAACCTCAAACTCCTGGGCTTAAGCGATCCTTCTGCCTCAGCCTCCCGAGTAGCTGGGACTACAGGCATGCGCCACCATGCCCAGCTAATTTTTTATATATTTTTAGTTGTCCAGATAATTTCTTTTTACTTTTGGTAGAGACAGGGTCTCGCTCTTGCTCAGGCTGGTCTTGAACTCCTGACCTCGAGCGATCCTCCCGCCTCAGCCTCCCAGAGTGCTAGGATTACAGGTGTGAGCCACCGCACCTGGCCTTTAACAGCACTTTTAAGCATTAGTTACAAAATTCAGATAGATTACAATTGGTTCTGGAGAGGTGGGGAAGAATTGGTAGTCATATGTTACATAGTACTACCATTTTCCCTCCTATCTGATTGCATGATGACTGAGTCAGGCTGCCCAGGTTAAATTGTGGAAGCCTATTGGACATCCATATGTAGGCAACTTGGCATTCAGGAAGATGTCAAAGCTAGAATATAAATTTCAGGGTCATCAGCATAATTAATAAGACTGAATGATATCACCAAGAAGTGAAAGATAGAGGAGAAAGAAATCTAGGGATTAAGACCTGATACCAGCAAAGAAAATGGAGGAATGACTAGTGAGTCGGGAAAAAAGCCAAGAGATTGTAGTGGTCTAGAAATCAAGGAAAACACTGTTTCAAGGTGGAGTGACTGAATGTTAACTCTCTCATATGCTGTTGATAGTTTAAGATAATAACTAAGAATTGATTTTTGGATTTAGCAACATAGAATCATTGATAACTTTGACAAAAGCAGTTTCCATGGAATGGTATGAGTGAAAGTCCAGTTCAAATGGTTTATTAGTTTCTTAGGGCTGCCATAACAAATTATTACAAACCGGGTAGCTTAAAGCAACAGAAATTTATTCTCTCACAGTTTTGGAGGCCAGAAGTCTGAAATCCACTTGTAGGCAGAGTTCATATCTTTTGAAGGTTCTGAGAGAGTATCTATTCCCTGCCTCTCTTCTAGCTTTTGGTAGTTGCTGGCAATACTTGGTACTCCTTGGTGCATCAGTCCGATCTCTGTCTCAGTCTTCACACTTTGTGTCTTCTGTCATCTTTCCACTGTGCATCTATCTCTGTGTTTCTTCATCTTTCCTTATAAGGACACAAGTCATATTGGATTAGGGCCTATCCTGATCACTTCGACTTAATTACGTCTGCAAAGATCCTATTTCCAAATTAGGCCACATGCACAGGTACTAGGGGTTAGGACTTCAACATGTCTTTTTGGGAGACACAATTAAACTTACAACAATGGGTTCAAGAAAGAATAGGGAAAGAAGAATTTGAAACCTTAATTATCCAACGCTTTAATAAGCAGAGGATTAGAGGGGAAAATGGGATCAAGAGATTGTTTTTCTTTACATTTTTGATTTTGTTTTTAAGATGGTAAAAATAATATATTTAAATGTTGATGGAATCGATCTGGTAGAGTGAAAAATTAGTGATGAGAGAGAGGGAGAGAGAGAGAGGAAAATTGCTGTATCAATGCCTTTGAGTCGGAGAGGATGAAATCTAGTGAATAAGCAGAGACTACATTTAAAGCTTGTTGTATTAGTTATCTATTGCTTTGTAATGACTTTTTCCACAGTTTCTGTGGGTTAAGGTTTCTCATAAGGCTGAAATCGAGGTGTTGGTTCAGGCTTTTCTGGGAAAGGATTTACTTAGTGGCTGTCGACAGGTTTCCATCTTTCAAGAGTTGTTGAACTGAGGGCCTCAGTTTCTCACAAGCTGTTGGCTGGAGTCCTCTTTCAGAATTTTTGCCATGTATTTCCCACATGGTAGCTTCACCAAAGCACACAAGCTGAGAAGGCAATAATGAGAGTCTGATAGCAAGACAAAAGTCATAAGCAAAAAAGTGGCATCTTGTCATCTTTGTTCTATTCTATTGGTTTGAAGTGTCATCAAAGGGAGGGGATTAGACAAGGGCACAAATACCAGGGAGCAGGAATCATGGGGGCCATTTTAAAAAGTTCGCCTATCACAATTATCTTTCTTTTTTAAGCCTCACATTTTCACATTTGTCATCTTTTTTTGCCTAGTTTCCAGGCAGTGGCCCAGTTTGCGAGCACTGAGTTGTGTTGACTACTGTATATAGTAATAATAATATTTCCACACTTACTCAGTTGGTCAGCAGATGAGGTAAAGTAGAAAATGTGCTTGGAAACAACCCGAACAACTTAGCAATATACTATTTATATTTGCTAAAATGCTACCAAAATCTTCAAGTTACCTAAATGTGGAGATTTCCTTATGCAGTATTCTTCCATATTCTTTTGTGTTTCATAAGTCCTATCTATCCTATGGAATTTCTACAAAAAGGTGAAAAAAGGGGATAAAATAAGATTTTCTTCCATAGGCTGACTTTGTGCCTTTTCACAAGCTAAGTTAAATAGATAAGAAGGTTCATTTTTCTTTTGCAGATAAGGCGTTTGTTGCAACAGTTTCTGGGAGAAATAACGTGATTTGACTGGGGAAAAACTCATTCTGATCAGTCAGACTATATCTTTTAACATATCAGGACTGAGCCTCAGCAAGTACTTAAGAATTCTGTTTCCTGCAGACTGCTTTTTGTTCCCCAAAGACTTTACTTATTATTCATTTTCATTTTCCATTATCTGAACATTAATGGTCTGTTTTTGCTTCCTTTTTCTCATGCTGATAAGTAATTCAAATAGAAAATTATTTATTGCATGTGTGGAGGAAAATATAAATAAAATGTCAGGAAGCTTGTAACTTTTACAAATACCACTCTGTAAGGGAAATCATGTCCTTAAATCTCAATGGTTCATTGATTATAAAAGGACTCTCTAGTTTACTTCAGGTTAGGCATACTGAAAATGCTCCATTATTTTTGCTTGAATGTCCTTGATGGAATTCATCTTTTCTCTCATCTCTTCTTAAATAGTGTCTTCATAATAGACACTTTTGGAAAAATGTGAATATTATATCCTGGGGGGGGTGTATTTTGTTTCTACTTTTAGATTTTCTACTAATTAGATTTTCTAAAAAAAGAATTTTAGCTATATTTTCTTAAGCTAGACTTACACAGTCAGGGCTGTTGCCATTGCAGCCACATAAAAGCTCTGTAAAGAACAATGAGAATATGATAAATCTAGAGGATATTTTTATATAAAGTAGAATAAAGGCAGTCTCTAATCAAATATACCAGTCCAGATAGTCACCAGGCTCTAGCATCCAATGTGGGATCTTTCTCACAGAAAATCAGGGATTTTAAAGAAGAGGACAACTAACGACGCTATGCTTAATTTTTTACTTTTTCTATGTTTGCGACACACACTAAAAGTCTAGCTCACAGTAGCCACAGAAACTACCAATTTTTTAAAAAAGGTAGTTAAATAACTGTGTTTTAACTAAGTTTTCCTTTCTTAAAAAATGTAGCCAGAAATATCAACTAAACTGAGTCAGGACCCTGGGTTGTGTTTACCCTTTGCTCCTATCACTTATAAATTCTGTGATAGAAAAATTGTTTAATCTCTCTGAGCACCATTTTCCTCATTATTTGATGCTACGTCACAGGTTCAGATAAGATAGTGGATGGGAAAGAGTTCTGGAGTTATAAAACAGTAAGTGTGGGAGTGAGGGTGAAGTAATGGTATTGGAAGATGACATAGCTGCCCAATTGGAACCTGCTCTGTTGCCAATAAGTCAATTTCCTTAGTAGAAAGCAAATCACACGAAGGCATATGTGGCCTAGAAGCAGAGTTAAATGGAACAGACCCAAGTTAAGAATATTTGTCACAGTGAACTTATGAAATCCATCTATGCTTCCCCAAACCCAGAGGGGTTGACCAAAGATTGTACATCACATCAGACATCCCAATTGGTTTAAGCAAGTTGAGATCTAGGTGCATTGGCAAATTTTCACATAACTGGCTTGGAGAACTGTTAGCTAGCTGCACTAACAAGTTAGTTGCCTATGCTTTTGTTTTTGCTGTTTATAGTCTTTTATGAGCTTGTTTTTTTATAGCATGACTTAAAAAATTCAATGTTATTTATCCTTGTAATAAACTAAAACAGCATATTAATTTACAATGTTTCTGAAGCCTCTCCTCAACCCCAGATATAATTGCTGTTAAATGTTTATAGTATTATTCTCTAGGGCTTTCTCTTTTTTTTCCCACCTGTGGCTTTAAAAAAAAGTCTTCTTGTTACCTGTGTTAGATATACTTAATTGCCTACTCATTATCCATTTTCTTTCTTCATTATCTACAGAATTCCTATTTAATTCAGGTATTCTCTAGCTCAAAACGACTTGATTTCCCTGGTTCCTTTGCAGATATGATTGGCTATGTGACCCAGTACTGGCCAAGGAGATATATGTGATGCTTTATTGGTTGGGGCTTCTAGTAAAACTGTTGTTTTCCTGATTAAAAGGGACAGGACTCAACTGGTATGTGCTTTTTGCCACTCCCACTTCCCCCTCTTCCTGCAGCAATCCTATGAACATAAAGATGGAAGTCAGTATCCCTGATGATGTTGTAAAGCCACCACAACAGTTCTTAATAGCTACCTCCAGAATTCTGGTTATGTGAGCAAAGGAAACACATATTTAATCATGCTACTTGGGTTTCTATTACACGAGGCTTAGAACTATTAACTGATACAGAAAGATTTTCCCTTTTTGTGGTTTGCAAAGTCCTGTAAGCTCCTGAATTATCTGTGCAAAGACAAATCTATATGGCAAGGTAGGAAGAGGCTCACAGGGAGACTTTTCACTTTGGGATCTATGTGAACTAATGGGAGATTCCTAAATTTTTATGACCACATTTCTGGTCCTAGGCAAACCTGTGGAAGAAAGGAAGGGTGTCTTTCATGCCTCACTCTCCCCACAACACAACAGAGCTAGTCCTTAGGCTACAATACAAAGATAAAGAAATGTGACAAATAAATTCATTCCAGGATTCTAGTGATGGTTAAGCTTTCCTTTTTCCTTTCTGGAAAAGATCAAAGGATTTCTAGGAAAGATATGACTTAATCTGGTGATATGAATTTCTCCTGGTAGAAGTGTAGGGGTCTATGGCACTAGGTGGAGGGGCTCTTCTGGATCAGAGGAACTTTCTGTGGCTGCTAAACTCTCGCAGCATTGGTGGTTCCTTAATCCACCTACACCTGGTACGGTAGAGTAATGTGGAAGGAGAAAGGAGTTCTACTTCATTTCTTGTTGGCCTGTGGTCACTTTTAAAACATTTAAGGACTAGCAGATATATGTCAACAAAAGTCTCCTTTTTAGCCTTCAGCTTTCCAGCCTTTCCAACTTTCATTTTGGGATAAAATAGTTCAAACCCATCTGCAGATTTATGGTTTCTACTCTCTGTTAGATCCTTGACATTGCTGGATGATCATTGTACTCATCTTTAGTCAACCTAATGATGCCTTGTGTGGCTATTCCAAGCTTCCATATCTATCTTCCATGATCTTGTATCACGTCTTCCTCCTTGCCTCATACTCCAAAAGGAGAAGCTATCTTTTGGGAAGCCCCCAACTCCTCTTTATAATCTTATATTTCCATACTTTCATGCACCTTAATGCCTTCCTTCCTGTTCAGAGTAAAGACTTCCTTCTTTTTCAAGGCTAATTCCTTCAGTATCACATTGTCTCCTGTGTTTTCAGGGTTCCTTTTCCATTAAATATGTCCCTTAGCCTGGTCAAAACTGCTCCTTCCACAGCAGAATTAATAGAAACTCATCTCAATCAATGACATCTCAATTAATGGCATTTCAGTTAATGGTAAATCCATTATTTTGATTGCTCAGGCCAAAATCCTTGGGGTCATTCTTGCTTTCTCTCTTTCTCTCACCTCCTTGTCTAGTTTATCAGCAAATTCTGTTGGTGAAAAGTGGTTCATACAGCACAGATTTCAGAGGTAGAATGAACTGGATTTTCTGGTGGACTGCATGTTAAATATGGGAGAAAGAGACAAGTCAAGGTTAATGCCAAGGATTTTGGTATGAGCAACTGGGAGAATGGTGGTCCCATGCAGTAAGATGAGAAGCACTGTAGGAGTTACACATTCTGAAGGTAGGATCAAAAGTAAACTTGTTGACTCTCCTCTGAATCCCTATAGCTCCAGTTCTGTCATCCCTTTGGGATAAATATCACTGGTAGGATATTGTTGCACTGTTGTCTTATCATTTCTATGATTTAATTTTCTTTCTGTTCATATATTGGTGAAAAGAATCTGTCACATTATTTTTTGTATTTCCCAAGTGACCAAGGATGATGCCTCAACTATAGCAACCCTTAATAAGTATCTATTAATTGCTTTATTGAAAAAAGAGTTCTGTTTTATACTATTGTATTTATATTCTTATTAAAACATCCAAATGGATGCATACATTAAGCAGTTAGATATGTGAATATGGAATTCAGAGGGGAGATTAGAGCTGGTGATACATACTAGGCAGATACAGCAAAGCTATCCATCACCTTATTTCTTTCTCTCTTTTCATCAGGGTATTTACTAGTTTGAGGTTGATGTGTATCTTTCCTTTGAATTTTGTTTGTTGGTTGGTTTTTAATTCTACTACATAGCCATATCAATATATGGTATTATTTTGTATGCTTTCAAAATTAAATGGAATGCCATATATATAGTTTTTGCAATTTTCTTTTATAATTCAATTTTATTTTTGAGATTTACTTGGTTGATCCAGTTCTCTGTGGTTCATTAACTTTAATGGTTCTCTAGTAATTTACTGTATGACTAAATAAGATTTTAATTATCCCTTCTCTGAAAAAGTTAGTTTCTGATTTTTTAATGCAATCAGTGCTGCCATGAACATCATTGTACGTGGTTTTATATATATATATATATATATATATATATATATGCCCATGTGCACAAGTTTCTTTTGGGAATATAAAAAGAAATGCAATTGCCAGATAATAGGTTATACAGATATTTAGCTTTACAGATGTTTTCAAATTTATCTCCAAAGCTGTGTACTTACTTACATAACCTATGGCAGGACTTTAGAGTTCCTTTTCTCCATATCTGAAATAAGAATAAGTGTGATTAAGCATGATGTTTACATTGTGTTTTATTAGATACATTTCATCTAGTTAAGAAAGTTTCCATTAATTTCTCATTTGTATATATATTTTATCAAGAAATGTTGAATTTTATCGACTGCACTTTCTGCATCTATTGAAATGGTCATTTATTTGTTTCTTCAATTCGTTAATATGACAATTTGCATTATTAGATTTTTAGATGTTTATCATGCTTGCATTTAGGGATATATTTTTAATATTATACTTGGTATCATCTGCCTACCTATTAATATCTATTCATCCATCTAATGTATCTACTTAAATATCTCCATATGGATATCAAGGTTATTGTGATGCATAGGTTTTCCTCCTTTTCTATTATCTGAAACACAGTGATTAATATAGGGATTGTCTATTAGTTTGATGGATTTATCTGAAAAATTATATGAGCCTGATACCTTAGTTTGTGTGTGTGTGGGGGGTGTAATAGATTTTTGACTTATGATTCAATTTCTTTAATAATTATAGATCTACTCAGGTTATCTATGGGTCTCTTTCTATTCTGCAAGTAATATTTACCTAATAAATTATTGTTTTTATTTGTTTTCAAATATATTGAAATAAAGTTGCTATTAGTGTTCTTATATGCTTTATAAAATTTTTATTGTATATTATAATATGTACTTCTTATTTTTAATGAAATGCTTATTTTTGCCTGTTGTTATTCTTAATAATTCCCACCAGAGGTTTGGCTACTGAGCTATGGTCACGCCACTATATTCCAGCCTAAGCAACAGAGCAAGACCTCATTCCTCCCAAAAATAAATAAATAAATAATTTTTAAATGAAGCAGCTTACAGTTTTTAGTTTTGCTGATCCTTTATATGATTTCTTTGCTTTTCTATTTTATTAACTTCAGCATTTATTTATTATTACTTCTCCTTTTCTTTGTGTTTATTCTTTTGTCTTTCTAAAATATTTAATAATTACAAGTTGAATGGTTAGCTCACCAATATTTTATTTTTGTAATATTTGATATATTTGTATATATTCAAAGATATATTTTCTAATGAATATATGTCATACATATAAGAATATCTGAAATGCATATGTGAATTATGAAGAATGAAAATAAAATAAACATCTGTGGATACACTATCTAAACCAATAAATAGAAAACATAATCATTAATGCTGAATAAAAGTTCGGTCCTATTTTAGAACATATCTGGAATTTTGGTTTCATTCAGGTAGAGTGAAGCATACAGATCAGAAAATAATCTTGAAAAAAAGGATTTATTACTAACGGTTCCCAAGAGGAGGGGGACATGCCACATCATGCAGTAACACATTAGAGGGAACATTGAGGTCATTTTCAGGCAGAGAGAGAGTGAATTGGAACTACTGGAAAGCCTTCATTGTGTTTTTTTCAGGAACGAATAGATGAGGCAGTATAAGCAGATTGATCAAGTTTAAAATTGACTAGTTTGAATAATTTCAGAGTGCTCCAAGTTGTAGGGGCTGCCCGTAGTTGTTTGATGTCTGGCTCTAGGGTGTTTAGAGCAGACAGTTAGTGTCTCACAAATGTAAGAGCTAGATAAAGCGGATAGGTGGAGGGTAAGGCCGTGGATTGGTTAGTTTGTATATGAAAGGCACATTCATTGGAGAGTTACTCGGTTATCATTAAGAACCTGCTCATTCTTGGAGGGGCAGTCCTTCCCTACTCAACAAGGCCCCAAGATGTCAAAACACCAGATACAGAAATGAGAAAACATGGTTAATTTGCATTCCTAGTACAATTTCCTGATTTTTGTTTTTATTATTATCTTTTTTACTATATACAGTAAGATACAATTTGTGTAAGGCTCAAAATAATAAAACTAATCAATATATCATTTAGGTATACACATGCAACAAAACTAAAAACACTTATTAATTTTGTAAACTTTTAAATATTTCTCTAGTATGTACATTTGAGGCTATATATTTCTTTTTAATTACTGCAATAGATACATCTTTATTTTTTAACATTTTGTTTTTAACGAAATTCAGTGCTAAATATTTTGTGACTTCTTTCACACATGAGTAATTTAGAAGATTTTCTTTATTTTTCTGAAGGTAACAGTTTGATTTGATTATATTTTTATTGTTGTTTAATAATTTAAGGAACTTAGTCTTTATAGATTCTTTGGTACTTGTTAAAACTTTTTGGTGGCCTAACACATGTTTGGGAGTACATGTATTATTGCATCCCACACTCTTCTTGTAAGTTCAATTTCATTTTTTGCTAACGTATATCTGTTAATAGCTCTTTCTGCAAGGATTTATAAATGATAAACTAAGTCTTTTTCTTAATATGTCTTTCTCTCTCACTTTTGAATGATAGTTTATGTGCGTGTGGCATTCTAGATTCACAATTATTTTCCCTCAGCATTCTGAAGATATAATTCCATTGTCTTCTGGCCTCTGTTGTTGCTTCCCAAAAGTCTGCTATTGTTCTAATTATTGTTCCTTCATAGATAATCTGTTTCTCCTCCCCTTTTTATGGCTTGATTTTTCTTTTTTTATTTAGTGCTTTGAAGTTTCACTAAATTTTATTTAATAATAATAATTATTATTACTGTTGTTATTTTCATCATTTAAATTCTGCTGGGAATGTGTGCATTAATTTGAGAATTCTTTTTTTAAAAAATCATTCCTGGAAATTCTAGCTATTGTCATTTTGGATATCATCTCTTTCCTTCTCTTTTGATTTTTCTTTTCTCCTTCTGGACACCTAATAAAAAATATTGTACATTCTCATTCCATCATCCATGTCTTTGAAATTCTCTTTTAGGTTTCCTATCTCTTCAGCTCTCATTGCTGTATTCTGGTTTTTGTGTGTGTGTGTGTGTTTGGTTTGTTTTTTTGGGGGGGTTTTTTTGTACAAATTGTTTTTTAGTTTTAAAATTTCTCTTCAGTTTTGTCTGATTTGTTATTTATCCATTCATTTCTTTAAATTACAATGAGAATATTTTTTCATCTCCAAAAATTCTATCTGAGTCTATAACCCATCTGTCTGTTCTTGCTTTTTTTGTCTTGTTGTATATTTTGTTTTTCATAGCTTGTTTCTCTCTTTCTCTCTCTCTCTTATCTTTTGGTTATATTTATTTCATAATTTATCTATGTTATACTTTTTTAGTGTAGTTAGGTGCTAATTCTCCTGTTTTCTGGGTCCACCATTGTGGAGCATATTTTCGTTTGTTTCATTTTTTATTATAAGCTATATCCAGAGAGAATTTTTTATTTTTGGTGCCTATGTGCTCTTAATTTTTGAAGAGATTTTAGAAAAAAAGACTTATATTTGCATGTTACAGGTATTGAAGGAATTTCACCAATCTTGGAACAAAATTTATATTAATTTCTCTACATGATATTTCCTATGCAATGTTTATTTTAAATTCAGACTATACCTCTTCCACAGCCAGTATTTTGATGTTTCACAAGTGTCTTGTTTTTATGTCCAAAGGCTCAGATAGAAACAGATTCTCTTTTTATTTCCATGCCTATACGAGTGGAGTCTCCCTTTTTTCTGTTCCACCTTCATTCAGTGGTATTGCTTACATCTCCCCATCTCAAGAGGTCCATGTGTGGACATAATACCTTATTTTTTAACTGTTAGGGTGTGTATCTGTGTCTTGATGCTCTCTATACTGCTAAGCTCACTATCTCACAACTTCTGGCATCTGGGAATTTTTTTCTTTTGAGCTCAGCTATGTATGTAAGCTTATTTTGTGATAATTTATCCAGCATTTCTAGACCTGTAGAGGGAAGTTCTTATTAGTTCACTCTACATGTTGCTCCCTATTAATTCTTTGACCTATTGTAATTGGGCTTTCACTGCCAACACTCCACTGAAATGATATCCTAATTCTTAATTTTTGTGACTTCTCGGCTATCACCTATGTTATTTGACATTATTGATCTTTAGATCTTTGAAATTCTCTTTGCATTCTACAGAATGCAGATTTCTTGAAATCTGTAATGCCTCTCTCTTTCTTATTTCTCTGATTACCTTCTGGAAATCTTTGTCAGACATTTTTATCTGCTCCTTTTTTAAAAAGAAATTTTTAAAGAAATATTTAAAACAGAGAAAAAAGTATTAAAAATACCAACACCAGGATACCCAACATTGAGCCTAAGTCAAACGACATTACCAAAACATTTGAAACATCCTGTATACTTCTCTTTAATGATATCTTTCTCATTTTTCCATGAGGGAACCACTATCACAAATTGGATGTTTGCCATTTCCATATATTTCCTTATGTTTTATTACATACATATGCATCCATGAATGATATATAGTACTTTATGTTCTTTTAGGCTTTGTATAAATTATGTTATACTGTATGTCTGCTGATCAAAATTGTTTTTCTTAATATTATATTTTTGACTTTCATCCATATTGATACCTATAACTCTAATATATTTATTTTCACTGCTATACAGTATTATGTTGTATGAATATGTCACTAGAGTTGACTGTAGTGCTCTTAGTCCTTTGTTGCTTTTAGCATATCATTATGTGTTGCAGTTTATATGTGTCCAATTTAGTGTATTTAAAAATAATAAATCTAATTTTAAGTAAATTCAACTTCACAAAGTAAAAAATATCTTAACAATATTTTTGTAAAAAAAACCCTTGTATTTAAGACAATACTAACAATGCAAGCTTAAATTAACAAGCAGAAAATGGCAGAGCTTAGAATTCTACTCTTGGTATAAACTTGTTGTCAGCCATACAAAACAATACAGAAAATATACGTATATAAATAATATCAAGCACATAGGGACACTAATAACCTAATCAAATTTTAAAAGAAGTCAGCTAAAACATGTTTATTGCTCTCAAGTGTAATATTTCAAATACAGATTTACATTTGCTGTTTTAACAATGAACTTAACTTACATGTATGTTTTGCCTTGAGATAATAGCTTATAATAGTATGAAGCCATAATGATTACCAAGACATTTAAAAACTAAGCATGTAGAATATTGAAAATGGTAATAAAATTGTATTAATAATAATATTTGAGATCATTAAATTATTTCATTTTTTCTCATTCTTTTTAATTTCTATTTTTGTGAATTTTTAATTACATGTTGGGTAGAGTAGAGCATATGACTAATTTAGGAATAAATAATACATACATGTTTATGGAGATTATATGCTCAAAATTTTTTTCTGATGGTGTGATGATTAATTTTGTGTGTCAATTTGACTGGATGGAGTAATACTCAGATAGCCGACAAAACATTATTTCTGGATATGTCTGTGAGAGTGTTTCTAGAAAAGATTAGCATTTGAATCAGTTGACTGAATAAAGAAGATCCACTGTCACCAATGTGGTGGGCATCATTCAATCTGTTGAGGGCCCAGATTGAACAAAATGGTGGAGGAGGGGAGAATTTTCTCTCTCTTGTGGAGCTGGGACATCTATCTCCTCCTACCTTCAAACATCAGAACTTCAGGTTCTTAGGCCTTTGGTCTTGAGGACTTACACTGGTGGTCCCCTGTTTCTCAGGTCTTGAACCTCAGACTGAGAGTTACACCATCGGCTCCCCTGGTTCTGAGGGCTTTGGAGCCAGACTGAACTACACCACCAGCTTTCCTGGCTCTCCAGCTTGGAGACAGCAGATTGTGGGACTTCTTGAGTTGCATAATCATGTGAGCCAATTCCCATAATAAATTCATACATATACATTGCTCCTATTTGTTCTGTTTCTCTGGAGAACTTGAGTAATATAGATAGGAGTAAGAATCAAAAATTATGTATATTCTTTTCCTAGGAGATAAATATGAAACTTGGTAGTGTTAACAAAGTCTTTTAATTTTTAACCCCTGATACTGTATCTTTATCTTGACTAACACCCTAACCCATTTTCTTCCCTCCATCCTTGTCCTTGAGTGTCTTAGATTCACCTTAATAATAACTATTCTCTTTTTTTCTTGATAGACTAAAGATTATTTTGAACTGAACTCTTCTCTAAAGATACTATATTCCTTCACAAATTTCTTTTTAATTCAACTTTTCATGTTTTGCCATGTGAACATGTTTTCATGTTCTGCCAGGCGAACACTCATTTTTCCTTTAAGACTCAGCTCAAATTCCAACTTCTCTTTGAAGGTTTTGAATTACTTAGAGTTAAGTTACATATTACTTAATATTATTGTTGCCATGCTGCAAGTACTTAATGAAGTACATTTAATGTATTTGTTCCCTTTTTGTTCCTATTAGTGGTTTGGGATTTATATTTGCATTTTATTTCTTCTTACTAATTACTATTAAATATATAACAAGCACACTTCACTTAACACAGTGTAATATTAATTAATATTTCTACTCTCTTGAACAATACGAGGTCTTTAGACTGCTTTAACTTAGATGAATTGTTTGAATTCTTTCAGGTCATTGTCCAGTATTTTGGTTCTATTTTGTTTCCGTATCTTCTCAAATTAGTCATTATGATTTTTTTCTCTCGTTTTAGGCTGACATTGCTTCTTTCGATTTATCAACATTTGCTTATTTCTCTACTTACTGTTTTTTGTTTATCTGAATATGTCTTTCTTTAATGCTCATTTCTAAATATTGGTTTCGCTGGATATAAAATTCTAGTTAGTATTTATTTTCTGTTAGCGCTTAAGGTTATTATTCCTCTGTCTTCTGGATTCCATTCTTGCTGTTCAGAAGTTTGTTATTAGTCCATTTGACATTCCTTTGAAATTAATATGCCTTTTCTCATTAGTTACTTTTAAGATCTCTTTGTCTTTGATTCTCTTTAGCTTCACTACGATATTTATCTATCTATCTCAACTCTAATTGAAACTTGGCATTCATCTTCAATCTGAAGATAAAAATGTCTTGAAAAATTTTTGAGAGTTCTGTTTGTTGTATTTATACAATACATCCAGGTATTTTGTAGAGGGATGGATTTAAAGTTATGTAATCTACTTTATTGCCAGAAACTGAACTGGTTCATATTACTTATCATATTGTACTGAAAATTTTGTTTAAACATTTCTCTTCTTCCATGAGTTCCTTTAAGGTGTGGAGAATGTCATATTCCTTTTTGTATCTGGCACCTGCCATAGAGCCAGTACATAGTGAGGTTCAATTATTGTTAATTTAAGTGATGCTTCTTGGGGAAATTTATAGCAAAATACAGATGGTCCTGGACTTATGATGGTTTGACTTGCAATTTTTCAACTTTACAACGGTGTGAAAGTGGTACACATTAAGTAGAAAGCAGTAGGATATTCTCTCATGATGCTGGGCAGTGGCAGTGAGCTGCAGCTCCTAGTCAGCCACACAATCATGAGGGTAAATAACTAATACTCTACAGTGCACTGTATTGCCAGATGGTTTTTCCCACTTGTAGGATAACATCAGTGTTCTGAGCATGTTTAAGGTAGGCTAGGCTATGAGGTTTGATAGGCTATATGTATTAAATACCTTTTCGACTTACAATATCTTCGATTTACAATGAGTTTGGTAGTTTTATCATCATAAGCTGAGAAACATCGGTAGTACCTTTTCTGAATTATCTAAAGTATTTTAAGTCAAAGCAAGCTTCCTTTGTTGTCTGTTATTTGGGTCATTTCACTAAATGTACATTTTATTTTGTGTATAAAGACTGCTTGAATTCCTTTCCCCCCGTTTGTATATAAATGTAGCAAAGTTGTTACAGGTTATAAGTAGAATTGATAGTTCCATATCTAGTTAGTGTTACATTTTAGCCTCACAAAGCAACAGAAACTTACTATAAAACTCAAATGGCTAACAGCATCTTCATTCATTTTACAGAGCAAAATGAACACGTTTATTTTTAAAATAAGCAAAAGGGAATGGATTTCAGGAGCTTCTTATATCTTTTGGATGCTATTATTGTGCACTAGCCTCTTCTTTAAAGTTGTGGTGCTACATGCAAATACAGATATTTTTAATAACTAGAAAAACTTACATTAGTATTTATTAGAAACAATAGTTCTCCCTGGCAATATGTTCCGAAGTCTATTATATCAAATGACATTTGTTGAAACCAATGCCTAATGACCTCTCTTTATGATTCCATTAGTTACTACTGAATGGAAATTATTCATTGAAATGAAAATAAGGAAATAAAATTCATCCATGGTAGCAGCTGATTTAGTACTGCATCAAGGCTTTACAAAATCCATAAAGGTCTTCTAAATGGCTATATTTTCCAGGGCTGTAATAGCAAATTAAATGATACAGATCTCCCTTTCATCATGCCAGTTAAGGATACATTATTTTCCAGGAGCTTTTCTCTATTTTTATACAAAAATGATATTCAATTTGAACTTCGATATGAGTGAACAATTAAGAAATTGGCATTTGAATAGGTCTATATTCTTACGTCAAAGCAAATCAGGTTCCTCTATTTTTTTCAGAGGGAGAGTGAGAGACAGAATGTGTGAGAAAAAACTTCATTTGTGATTGAGAAAATCTGACTGGGTCTACATGCTTGGTGGAAGAATCGATATAGAAACCTTTTTACTGTCATTTTAGTCAAACTAATCACCTGCTGTAGGGGCTGGGCCTAGAAGAAAGGATGGATGGAAAGAACGTGAGCAAGGTGAATGAAGGGTCAGGCGAAAACACCTGCCCAAAGACGCTTGTTTGCTGAGTGCAAAGGTCAGCTGAAAACAGCTGACCTGTATGGAAAGAAAGGATGGATGGATGGATGGAAAGAACGTGAGGGTCAGGCAAAAACGCCCGCCCAAATTTGCTTTTTGGCTGAGTGCAAAGGTCAGCTGAAAACAGCTGACCTGTATGGAAGTTGTTAAGGAAATTAGCAAATGGCCCTGACCCTTTCCACATGTCCTTGGAAATAAATAGGGGGAGAAAGCCAGCTAACGGGGCCATTTTCTCCTTTAGGTTTTGGTCTTTCCTCTTCTCTCCAAACGCTGTGTTTCAAGTAATTATTCGTTCCTTCACTACTGATCTCAGGAGCAGAAAAAGCGGCCACAACAACCTGCCACCTGTTTAAAGAAAGGTAAGAATGACAACAACGTAGCCATAGAAGAAATTATATGATGACAGTATAATACTAGTTCAATTCAACAGGCATTCACTGAGCTCTTTCTATACACCCAGCATATCATTGGCAGTATGGTAGGACATAAGGTGGTCATTTCTCTCAAAGAGATTAAAGTATCATTAAAGGGATAAAATGTTAAGGCAAGCCATATGTGTATCAACCTAATATGATATGTTTGTGATATTAGCTATGAAAGTTCAGTGGGCTACCATATCAAGGAGAGATGGAGCAGTTAGGAAAGACTTTGGGAGGAGGTGATAATATTAGGATGGAGTGAGATATCAGGAGTGAGCAATAATTCCTCTTTCTATCCCTTTCTTTATCTCCTTCTTTCAGTTTTTATCTTTCTTCCTTCTTTTACTCCCCATTCTCTCTATTCTCTCCTACTGCTTGCTATTCACTCTGGCAATAATTTGGATATTTATCTTAACCCTCACATATGTAAAGATGAAGACACATACTCCCAAGAATAAGAGTGAAAGTGTTGTTTCTTGAGCAAAAAAGCATTGTTATGAGTTCATTATGGATGGTGTGTCTATGGCTGATCTACAAGTCCTGGAACATAAAGTAAAATAATTATTTGCCACTGTTCCAAAGTAGGACCAGTTTAATATTCATTACAGAAAAATTAGATTGCTCAAAATTAGCTTTAATCTACTTTTCAACTTACTAAAAAAAATCCAAGTAATTCTTTTCTTCTGCCTCTTTACCAAATGATATGCCCTCTTTGTTCTAACCATATAACTAAGGCATTGACTTAATTCTGTAAGTCCAGCTTCTGAGAATAACTTTGATTTTGCAAAACACCTCAAAGGGTAGAAATTATATTATCTAGAGCCTGGACTGTAATATCATTGCTCAATGTGGTCTTTGGCTACTTTATCCACCCTTAATTTAGTAGAATGTAGCTATTATATTAAACAGCTGTTCTTCCTAGTGCCTGAAAACTAAAATCAGAAAGTAAGCTCTGAAAAAATTTGGTTGTATGAGGGGAGGAATAAAGTAGGTGGTAAACTTTCCAGGCATATTCATACAGAATAAAATGTCTACAGCCAGATTTATAGAAATTCAGAAGTCAGTAAACACTCCAGCTATAGTAAGAATTTATTTTTTACATAAGAGAAGAATGACAATGACAGTAATATTTTCCCCAAAACACTTCACAATACATTATCTGTATCAAAGTTGTAAAGAATGTTACAAATGCTTAAAATTCTTAAGTGAATAGCAGCAAAGCTGCTTCTTACATCCTAACACCTGAAATAAAAATTCATAAAGGCTTTTGTCAAAGTTATATGAAACTGAAGCAATATGAATAAAAAGCAATGTTTTAGTCAAACCTCATTGATTCTGGTATAGTTAGAAGTCTTGAGTTTGAGTATCCAAGAAGTGCCCAGAAAAACACCTGTGATTTGTTTAATCAAAAAAGAAGTGAGTTACCCAGCCTTTTCCTAACTTTGGCATTTCTAGGAAAGCATTTGCTCCAGTGTGGGGAGATAAAGGTGGCAACCTGCAGTACCTGCTCTCCTTGCTCTGCCCTCAGCTCTTCTCAATTCCTTTAAAGACCCAACCAGAATTAGCCCTCAGGGAACCTCCTGAAATTTTAAGAGGGTTTAGCTGAAATAATCATTCTGCACAACATGTGTTGGTACTTTATGGAACATTAGATGTTAAATGAATTTCATTCTCAATTGTGTGAACTTTTCTCTTGAGCCCTTTTATCTTTGAGTTCTGAGGCACTACAGAAACTGCTTAAGGGAAAAATATACACATGTGCTACCACTAATCATATGTAACAATGTGGCTTAATCAAAAATTTGCCTCTCTTAGCTATCAACTCATAATTATGTATGCAAAGTTATTGTTCATCAGGAATTCTTTATAGGGTGAATGAACAGTAGGGCTCACAGAGGACTGTTTCTGGGGGCTAATATAATTCTATCATTCAATCACTTGTTGATTCAGTACCTGCTATGTGCTAGGCACTGTGCTAGGCATTGAGGATGCAGCAATGAAGAAGACATTTACAATGTCTGACTTCACGCAATTTTTTGGTAGACACAGTTAGTAAACGTGATTACAATAATATACAATGATTGTAATGCTAGGGGAATAATAGGGTGCTACGGCAGCACACAGCCAGGGGATTTAACCTAGTGTAGAGGACATAAATACATCCCTAAGAAAAGGATGCTTAAGGTGAAACTGAAAGAATAAAAAGAATCTGGCTAGATGAAGAAGGGTCAGGGACAGCGTTTCAGGTAAGGACAAGAATGTGTGTAGAGATTTCTAGGCATGAGAGAACATAACATATTCCGGGAACTAAAAGCTTTCAGATTTGGCTTTACTGTGGATTGTGATGTAAAAAATGGCAAGAGAATGGCTATTATAAAAAAGACTGAGAGATAACAAGTGTTGGCAAGGATGTGGAGAAAAGGGAAGTCTTCTACATTGTTGGTGGGAATGTAAATTGGTGCAGTCATTACAGAAAACAATATAGAGGTTCTTCATAAAATTAAAAATAGAACTGCTATAGGATGCAGCAATCCTTCTTCTGGGTACCTAACCAAAGGAAATGAAATCAGTAACTTGCAGAGATATCTACAGTCTCATGTTTATTGCAGCATTATTCACAATAGACAAGATATGAAAGTGACCTAAGTGTCCTTCAATAGATGAATGGATAAAGAAATTGTGACATATATACACACACGCACATATATATATATATATATATATATATATGTATGAATAGGATTCAACCTTAGAAAAGGAGAGCCTACCATTCACAGGAATCTGGAGGACATTACGCTAAGTGAAATAAGCCAGACACAGAAAGGCAAATACTGCATGATCTCACTTACATGTGGATTCAAAAAAGGTCAAATACGTTAAAAACAGTAGAATGGTCATTACCAGGGGCTGGGAGTTGTGAGGAGATGTAGGACAAAGGGTACAAAGTTGCGATTAGTTATGAATACATCTAGATGTATAATGTACAACCTGAGAAATATAGTTAATAATATTGTATTATATACTAGAAATTTACTTAGTAGATTTGGGTGATCTTACCACAAGAAAAGGTAACTGTGAGATGATGGGTACATTAATTGACTTGACTGTAGTAATCATTTCACTATGCATATGTGTAGCAAAACATCACATTGTATACTTTAAACATAGGCAAGAGGAAACAACAACAAGATAGCCCTACACATCTATTAGAATTCCAAAATCCAAAACACTGACAATATCAAATCGTGGCAAGGATGTGGAGCAACAGGAACTCTCATTGCTGTTTGCTGGTGGTAATGCAAAATGGTACAGCCACCTTGGGAGGTAGTTCGGCAGTTTTTTAAAAAACTAAATATACTCTTACCGTACCATTCATCTTTGATGCTTCTTGGTATTTACCCAAAGGAGGTGAAAACTCATGTGCATACAATAACCTGCACATAGATCTTCATATAGTGCCCAAACTTGGCAGAAACCAAGATGTCCTTCAGTAGATGCATGGATAAATAACTTGTGGTACAACCAGGCAACAGAATATTATTCAGCGCTAAAAAGAAATGAGCTATCAAGCCATGAAAAGACATAGAGGAAACTTAAGTACATATTACTAACTGAAAGAAGCCACTTTAGAAAGGCTGCATGCCTTTGCCTTTTCACAGAATGTTATGTAGTTGGTATGGAGACAGTAAAAAGATCAGTAGTTGCCAGGGGTTAGGGAAGAGGGAAAGATGAATAGGCAGAGCACACAGGATTTTTAGGTCAGTGAAAATATTCTGTGATACTACAAGTGTAACACATGTCATTATAAATTTGTCCAAACCCATAGAATGTATAATATCAAGATTGAACCCTAATGTAAACTAGTGACTTTGGGTGATGATAATGTGTCAATGTAGATTCATCAGTTGTAACAAATGCACCACCCTGGTGAGGGATGTTGATAATGGGCGAGGATATGTATATGTGGGGGCAGAGGATTGTGGGATATATCTGTACTTTTTCAATTTTGCTGTTAATCTAAAATTGCTCTAAAAAATAAAGTCTTTAAAAAAGAATGGCAATAGGTAGTTAGGGGCTAGATTATGCAGGAAATTGCCAGCCGTGTTGGGAAATTTGGTCTTTTTCCTACTGCTAGCTGCTTTTGTTGTTGTCATCTCTCTAGCAAGAGTATGTATGCTTAATGACTTTTGACTACTTTTTCAGAGGGCTTTACAGGGGCTGTCACACAGTCTATTCTAATGATCATCTTGTATAATATTGTTCTAAGTTCCTGTTAAAAGAGAATTTGAAAAAAAAGGTTATTAGTTGCTACATAGAAAGTAAATTTCAAACCTTGGAGATCTTTAGTAAAATTTACTCATATGTCTTCTCTTCTTAAAATGAATATTCATGTTTATATTAACGTATCTTGCAAGAGTGCTTATTGTGTGCACACATTTAAAATCTTTTACTTCTGATATTTGCTTATAATTTGGCCATTCAATTATATGTAAATGACAAAAATGTAAATATTTTGTACAGGGCAATCAATCAATAGTAGGGGAGAATAAAATTGTCATTATCCTTTAGTTGAACACTGTCTTAGTAAATAGAAGACGAGTTACTTATATAGAACTAGTTTTAAAAGTAAAGGTGTAATCAATACACAAAAATCAGCTGTGGAATGCAGTAGGCTTCACCCTGAGAGGCCTCGGGCAGCCGCTTTGGTGGGCTCTGGGAAGGGCGATGGGAGCTGCCTCCTTTATGCCTCTGACCTGCATCTGGGACCCTTGTTCCCAAGAAGCAGTCTGTGGCCTGTTCACCTGAGCCTTCTCTCCAGGCCCTAGTTGCCTCCTGCCTGCCTGGCCCTGACCCCACCCTCCAGGTTGGGTTGGCTCACCATCTGCATGCTCCTGAGCAGCTAAAGAATCCTTCTACCCACACAAGGCCAGACACTGCTGCCACCAGTGAGCAGGGAACTTCTTGCAGACAGAAAATTGGGCTCCTAGACACCTGGGGGGGTCCTCCACCCCATAGACCCAAGCCACAGAGCAGACCGCATATTGCTTCCCAACCCACCAGGCTACTTTGTCCTCCCCAGGGGGCTTCAACTCCTCAGGTTCCATCTTGCTCATCTCCACACAGATATTTCTCAACTCCAACCCGGACTGCAGAAGACAGAGGGGTCTAGTGGGTCCTGGGGTGTTTGGTGTTCTGTGTGACTCCAGAGCCTGGTCATTCTGGGCACACAAGCCTCCTGGAGAGAGGATTGGAAAAGACCTGATTGCTGGCTTTCCTCCACCCAGTCTCTTTTTTCCCCTACCCCTACCCTACTCACAGCTGCAGAGAGAGAAAATTGAGCCACCACACAGAGGCTCCAACAGGGAGCGAGGCTCAGACCTTTCCTTTTGGGGTCCTGCAGTAGACTGAGGGGTGCTCAGACTATGAGCTTCCTGCCCACCACCCCTCCGTGCTGCTGCTGCTTGTCTGGCAGCCCCATTAGAGCAAGACAGGCCCCAAGACAGAGGGACATTGAACCACATTGGGCACCCCACGGGTGACACGGGACCAGCATCCTTATCCCTAGCATGGTCAGGGATTGATCTCCAGGGCCCTGGGGACAAGCCTGCAGGCCAGATCACATACACCCAGGCCTCAATTGCAGTGCCTGGGAACACAGGATATTTGTGATCTAGCATTGGGAGGTGTGGGTACCTGCAGAGGCATATTAGAGAGGAGAGTGCAATGTGGGTCCTGGCTGTGGCATACTTGTGGGGCACCCCTCCACTCATGGGAGGGCCATGCTCCCAGCTCAGGACAGGATCGTGGGCAGGGAACCTCCCTGCCTACATCACAGTCCTGGAGAAACTTGGTTGTCTTGAGGTTCTGCTACTAGCAGAGGCCTGGGAGAAACCGAGGAATAGGGAAGGGTTGAAAGGAGTGAGGCCTGTTCCAGACTGCCAGATTCTGGGTTTCAGACAGCTCCACCTCCAAACACCTCCCTAGGCTCAATCGGAAATAGACTTCCTGAACAGACCAATATCGAGTGCCAAAATTGAAGCAGTAAAAAAAAAAAAAAAAAAAAAAAAAAAAAAAAAAAAAAAAACTTCCCCCCCCCAAAAAGAGTCCCAGACCAGATGGTGTCACACCTGAATACTACCAGACCTACAAAGAAGAACTGGTGCCTATCCTGCATAAATTATTCCACAATATCAAGAAGGAAGGACTCCTCCCCAACACATTTTATAAAGCTAACATCCCCCTGATACCAAAGCCAGGAAAGTACTCAACAAAAGAAGAAACCTACAGACCAATATCCCTTATAAATACAAATGTAAAAATTCTCAATAAAATCCTAGGAGCTGCTCATCAAAAAAATAATCCACCATGACCAAGTGGGCTTCATCCCACAGATGCAGGGATGGTTCAACATATGCAAATCTATAAATGTAATTCACCACATAAACAAAAGTAAAAACAAAGACCATATGATCCTCTCAATAGACATAGAAAAGGCATTTGACAAAATTCAGCACCGTTTTATGATAAGAACACTTAACAAAATAGGTATAGATGGGATTTACCTCAAAATGATAAAAGCCATATTTGACAAACCCATAGCCAACATAATAATGAATGGGGAAAAATTGAAAGCATTCCTGTTTAAACTGGAACCAGACAAAGTTGCCCTCTATCACCACTTCTATTCAACATAGTGCTGGAAGTCCTAGCCAGAGCAAACAGACAAGAGAAGAAAATCAAAGACATCCAAATGAGAAAAGAAGAGGTCAAACTATCATTCTTTCCTGACAATATGATCTTATACCTAGAAAAGCCCAAAGATTCTTCTAACAGACTCCTGGAATTGATAAATAAATTCAGCAAGTCTCAGGTTACAAAATCAATGTATAGAAATCAGTAGCATTCCTATATGCCAACAACAGTCAAACTGAGAACCAAATCAAAGACTCAATACCGTTCACAATAGCAACAAAGAAAATAAAATACCTAGGAAGATATTTAACTAAGGAGGGGAAAGACCTCTACAGGGAGAACTATGAAACACTGAGGAAGGAAATAGCAGAGAATATAAACAGGTGGAAAACCATACCATGCTCCTGGGTTGGCAGAATCTACATTTTTAAAATGCCTATACTACACAAAGTGATATACAGTTTCAATGCAATCCCCATTAAAATACCAACTTAATTTTTCAGATATTTAGAAAAAAAATAATTCTATGTTTCGTATAGAACCAGAGTATATCCCATATAGCTAAAGCAAACTTAAGCAAAAAGAACAAATTGGAAGGCATCAATTTATCAGACTTCAAGCTATACTATATGGCTAGAGTAACCAAAAAAGCATGGTACTGGCACAAGAACAGAGACACAGAATAATGAAACAGAAGTGAGAAACCAGATATGAAACCATCCTCATATAGCCATCTAATCTTTGACATAATAGACAAAAACATACACTGGGGAAAAGAATCCCTATTCAATAAATGGTGCTGGGAAAATTGGATCACCACATGTAGAAGACTGAAACAGGATTCACACCTCTCACCATTCACAAAAATTAATTCATGACAGATAATGGACTTCAACCTAAGGTATGACACCATAAGAATTCTAGAAGAAAATGTTGGAAAAACTCCCCTAGGCAAAGAATTTATGAAGAAGACCCCCAAAGCAATCACAGTATCAACAAAAATAAATCAATGGGACCTGATCAAGTGAAATAGCTTCTGCACAGCCAAAGAAACTATCAGTATAGTGAATAGACAACCTACAGAATGGGAGAAAATATTTGCATACTATATATCTGATAAAGGGCTGATATCTAGAATCTATATAGAACTCAGGAAAATCAGCAAGAAAAAAATCAACCCCACTAAAATGTGGGCAAAGGACATGAATAGAAACTTTTCAAAAGAAGATAGACTAATGGCCAACAAACATAGGAAAAAATGTTCAACATCTCTAATCATCAGGGAAATTCAAATCAAAACCACAATGAGATACCACTTATCCCCAGCAAGAATGGCCTTTATCAAAAAGTCCCAAAACAATAAATGCTGGCATGGATGTGGAGAGACAGGAACACTCATAAACTGCTGGTGGGACTGCAAACTAGTACAACCTCTGCGGAAAGCAATATGGAGATACCTCAAAGAACTAAAAGTAGAACTACCATTTGATCCAGCAATTCCATTACTGGGCATCTACCTAAAGGAAAAAAAGACATTCTATAAAAAAGACATCTGCACTTGAATGTTAATAGCAGCATGATTCACAATTGGAAATATGTGGAAACAACCCGAGTGCCCATCAATCCATGAGTAGATTAGCAAAATGTGGTATATGTATACCATGCAGTACTACTCACCCATAAAAAGCAAAATACGAAACTACCCATTGTATTATCTGTGATAGAGCTGGAGCCCATTCTTCTAAGTGAAATATAACAAGAATGGAAAAACAAACACCACATGTACTCACCATTAAATTGGTACTAATTGATCAATACTAACGTACACATATGGGAAGTAACATTTATTGGGTGTCAGCCAGGTGAGGAGGGAGGCGGGTAAATCCAAACCTAACAGATGAGGTGCATGCTGTCTGGGGGATGGGCAGGCTTGTCGGGTGGCACAAAGGCAATTTAGTAACCAGAGTGTACCCCCATAATACTCTGACAGAAAAACCAAAACAAAATCCAGTTGTATTTCTATATACTAGTCATGAAGAATTAGAAAAGGAAATTAGGAAAACAATTCCATTTGCAACAGCATCAAAAAGAATAAAATACTTGAGTATAAACTTATCTCAAGTGGAGCCAGTTGTGTACACTAAAAATTACAAAACTTTGCAGAAATATTATTAAAGAAGACCAAAACAAATGAGAAGACACTCCACATTCATGCTTTGAAAGACTTAATGTGGCAATATCACCCAAAGGGATTCACAGATTCAATGTAATGCCTAACTAACAAAATATGTAAAATAGTGTAGTCACAGTGGAAAACAATTTGACAGTTCCTCAAAAAGTTGAACACAGAATTGCTGTGAGCCAGCCGTTCCACGCTAGTTCTATGCCCTAAAATTTGAAGACAGGTAATTCAAACAGGTGCATGTATACAAATGTTCCTAGTGAGTTTTCACAATAGCCAAAAGGTGGAAACAATCAAATATGTACATAACTTGATGAATGGATAAATAAAATGTGGTATATCCACACAATGAAATATTATTCAGCTATAAAAAGGATTTATGTACTGATCCATGCTACAACATGAATGAACCTTGGAAATATGCTGAGTGAAAGAAATCAGACACAAAAGTTTACATATTGGTTGATGCCATTTATATGAAATATCCAGAATAGGTAAATATATAGACAGAAAATAGATTAGTGGTTGTCAGGATCTGACGGAAGGAATAAGGAGTGACTGACTAATGGGTATGAGATTTCTCTTTTGGTACATGAAAGAGTTCTGGAACTAGACTGAGGTGATGGCTGCACAACATCGTGATGTACTAAATGCCATTTAATTTTACACCTTAAAATGGTGAAATTTTGAGTATATAAATTTTGTCTCACTAATATAATTAAAAAATTTAAAAAGTAAACACAAATTAAAGGCATAATGCCCTAGACTTTGCCAGAACTAATGGAAATTGTTGTTCACTTTGAACTACTGCAGTGTAAGGAATCTAAATTAATCCCTACCACCCCCATACACCTCAATTCTCTATTATTCATATTTTGTCTTATTTAAGTATTGTTCTTTATACTTTCCAGAATTTTCATGCAGTACTGTTTAATTTATAATAAGTCAATAAATATGTAGATAAGGAGATGTTTCTATGTTCATATGTTTCCTGCTATTATAGTTTGGAAAATATGAAGGGAACCAGATACAGCATAAACTTGGTGAGTCCTTTCCTCTCAAACTCTAGAAGCCAGATTACTTGGTCATATGCACACAGTTTTTATTGTTTAATATAGTCACTACTGAGTAGTTGCCAAGATTGATTCTGACAAATGATGAAAAAGAATGCTATCTTTAATGCCTGAGGTTGGATATAGGGTGCCAGTTAAGGGGATATCCACAACCCAGTCAACTAGAATTCTAAAATTATTTTTCACCTTCTCATATATCCTAAATGATTCTTCTTCTCAGACCCTCATTGACATTAAAATATAAATTTTTAAATGAGTCTTAAACATGCTGCTATAAATCATAATTTATTAATTCCTAAAAGTCTGTTGAGGACCATTATGTGCTAAAAACTGCTCTAGAAAATGCGAGAGACAAAAGTAAATAGTTCATGAAATCTCGACCTCAAGGTGCTTGTATTCTAGAAGAGGAAAACATTCAAAGGAAAAAAGTAAGTTCAAAAGAGTGCTTTATGTTCTACAGTAGATATAAGAGCAGAAAACTTGGAATAAAAATGAATAAATTTCTACCTGGACAATAGGAGTTAAAAAGAATGTGGTCAGGAAAGGCTTGAAAGAGGAGATGACCTTGTAATTTATTCTTAAAAGACGTAAAGCCAAGCATAGGGTAAAAAGTTGCATTCCAGTAAGAGGGAAAATGCACAGATGTATGAAATAGCATGACGTATTTGCAAAACTAAAAGCATGCCACAAGTCTAAGATGTCGAAGGCTAAAATGGCTATGGTAGGATACCCAGCAAGAGAGAAGACCAGAGAAGCAGATAGAGCCGATCATGACTTTTGGCACTCTCCTGATGTTAACGTTAATGGCAGATTATATGGGTTGAATTATGTCCTGTCCCCCCCTCCGCAATTTATATGTTGGAGTCCTAACCCCCATACCTCTAACTGTGACCTTATTTGGAAATAAAGTCATTTCAGATATAATTAGTTAAGATGAAATCATACTTAAGTAAGGTGGACACCTAATCCAATATGACTGGTGTACTTATAAAAATAACCCCAGGTGAAGAGACAGATATGCACAGAGGAAAGCTGATCTGGAAACACAGGAAGTACATCTTATACAAGCCAAGGGATTCCCGAGGCTACCAGAAGCTAGGAGAGAGGCCTGGAACCAATTATCTCTCACAGTCCTCTGAAGGAATTAACCTTGCTGACACTTTTATTTCAGACTCCTGGACTCCAGAACTATAAGCCAATAAATTTCTATTATTTAAGCCTGTGGTTCCCAACCCCTGGGCAGCAGAATGGTACCCGTCTGTGGCCTGTTAGTAACTGGGCCACACAACAGGAGGTAAGCGGGAGGTGGTGGGGGGGTGTAAGCCAGCAAAGCATCATCATCTGTATTTACAGCCACTCCCAATTGCTCCCATCACTGCTTGAGCTCTGCCTCCTGTCAGATCAGCAGGGGCATTAGATTCTCATAGGAGTGTGAACCCTACTATAAACTGCACATGCGAGGGATCTAGGTTGCAAGCTGCTTAGGGGAATCTAATGCCTGATGATCTGAGGTGGAGCTGAGGTGGTGATGCTAGTGCTGGAGAGTGGCTACACATACAGATTATCATTAGCAAGAGGTTTGACTGCACAATAAATATAATGCACTTGAATCATTCTGAAACCATCCCTGCCCCCACCCCCACACCTAGTTTGTGGAAAAATTGTCTTCCATGAAACTGGTCCCTGTTGACAAAAAGGTTGGGGACCACTGGTTTAAGCCACCTAGTTTGTGGTACATTGCTATGCAGACCTAGAGAATGAGGACAGATGGTATTTGGTCATAAGTCCCAGTAATATTTGATCCACACCCTGCCAATTGCATCCTCTCTAACCTCCACACATCCCCATGAGGTTGCTGGATAAGAGACATGTATAAACAGGAGTACCACTTGAAGATTAAAGCTATGCCAAGACCACTTACCCCAGTCCCGAGATTTCTGTTAAAGATGAGCTGAAGTGTGTGACTTGGCAAAAGTTTAAGCACAATAGCCACATATCCTGAATACCAGAATCCAAATTGGTTCATCTTGCCATCCTCTGGCCAACTGCATAGATAAAGGAGTTTAAAAAGGGCTGACAGGACCTGATAAGGGTAGGATTAAATTTCCCAGCCTCTCAAACTGTGATAAAATAAATTTTTATTATTTGTGAATTACCCAGTCTCAAGTATTTTGTTATTGCAACATGAATGAACTAAGGTAGAAAATGGTACCAGGAGAGACACCTCAGGAGAAACCAACCATACTAGTGCCTTGAGCCTGGCCTTCTAGCCTACAAAACTATGAGAAAATAAATTTATGTTATGTAAGCCACCCAGTCTGTAGTATCTTGTTATGGCATCCCTAGCAAACTAATACAAGCCCCTTTAATAAATTTTTCAATGCTGTTGTTATACTTTTAGATTCCACAATTTCTATGTTCTTTTAAAAAATAACTTATGTGTCTTTGCTGGTATTCTCCATTTAGTGAGCCATTATTCTCATACTTTGCCTTAGTTATTTACACATGATTTCCTTTAGCTGTTGAACATATAGCTCATTTAAAGTCTTTGTCTAGTAAGTCCAACTTCTGGGCTTCCTTAGAACCAATTTCTATTTGTTGTTTCCTTTCCTTCCCCATGTATGGAACATACTTCCTTGATTCTTGCATATCTCATAGTTATTTTATTTTGTTTCTTTTGAGATAGAGCCTCACTCTGTTGCCTGGGCTAGAGTGCCATGGTGTCAGCCTAGCTCACAGCAACCTCAAACTCCTGGGCTCAAGCGATCCTTCTGCCTCAGCCTCCTGAGTAGCTGGGACTACAGGCATGTGCCACCACGCTCGGCTAATTTTATGTATATATATTTTTAGTTGTCCAGCTAATTTCTTTCTATTTTTAGTAGAGACGGGGTCTCGCTCTTGCTCAGGCTGGTCTCGAACTCCTGAGCTCAAATGATCCGCCCGCCTCAGCCTCCCAGAGTGCTAGGATTACAGGCGTGAGCCACCACTCCTGGCCCTCATAGTTATTTTTTGTTGAAAACTGTGCATTTTAAATAATGTAACATGGCAATTCTGGATATAGATCCCCACTGGCTTTGTCATCGTTGTTGTTTGCTGCTGTTGTCATTATTTTTGCTTTTGTTTAGTAATTTCTCTAAACTAATTTGGTAAAGTTTGTGTTCTTTTTCAAGTGTGGCCACTGCTTGGTTGGCTAACCACTTGGTTTGCTTAATGGTCTGTATGGACTGGAGAGAGATTTCCTTAAGTCTTTGAAGGCAATAAAGCTCCTAGTCTTTGCCTAGAGTCTTTGTGTTTGTGTGTGTTGGGGCACACTTTCAATGTCCAGGCAAGCAGTTTACAATTCCACCCTTTTATCATTCGCTTTCTGATTGGGCATACCTTAAACAGGTATAAGAGCTTGGGGCCTTCTCAGTATTTTCCCGAGCATACACACAGCCCTACATATGTGTGTGGCCTTCTAGATTCCCAAGAATTTGTTTAAGCTTTTCAGTGCCCTTATGAACACCTCATTCTTCATCTTTTCTTTTTAAGATTTTTAGTTAGCTAATCATTAGTCCCAAATTGTATCACAACTTTAGGCAGCTGCCAAATTAAACAATCACCACTAATTGTTTCTGATAAACATCCTCAGGGAAAAGGCTGTTCACACAGGGTGACATATAGGACAGGTAAAATAAAGAAAAAAACCTTGTAAGTGAGATTTTCCAGGGAACTCCAGATAGATCAAATCATGTCTAGTAACTGGACAATGGCCTTTGGTGGAGGTCTTATTCTGACTGCTCTAGTGGCTTCTAGACTACTGATTTTTACCATGATTGTGGGTTATTGATTTTCAAGGCTGCTACAGAGATGAGGAGGGGGAATAGGATTAGGGCAAGTTAAAATAGCATTAGGCTTGCTATTGTTACTGATTTTCAGCTGCTTCTCTTGAATAAACCACTCCTGGAATTTTTGTAAGTCTTTTGTTAATTTTCAAAATTTTGAAAATGTTGATCCTAACAATATTGCCTATGGTCTTATTGCTTTTATAAGGACAGAATTTTCAGGGGTCCTTACTCTGCCATCCCTACTGATACCACTCCTATCTATTAATGTTTAATTTGTGGTCATAGAAATTACTCTTTAGGCTTCCAATATTCCTAAAATTATTGAGAATTTGTTTATGGCTTATCATATCTATTTTGGTGAACATGCTAGAGGTACTTTAAAAACATTAAGCATTTGCAGTAGGTTTTAATGCTCTATAGATACCAACTTATCAAGTTTGATAATATTGTTATTCAAATCTATTTGTTATGTACATATCCATTTAGAACTTTTATGCATTCTTGATAATTTGACTATTTTATCAATATGAAATATCCCTTTTTATCTATGATAATGCTACATCTCTTCAAGTATACTTTGATATTTACTGAGCACACTGTCTTTTTTGTGCTTAGTTTTCGTATGCTGTAAAGTTTTCAACAGTTTTGCTTTCATCCTGTTTGTGACTTTATATTTCAGGTTTGTTTCTGTAAATTCCATGTAGTTGGTGATCTAGTTTTTTTGGTAACTCTGACAATCTCTGCTTTTAATTATAGTGTTTAACTCATTTACACTTAATCATATATCTGTGTTTCAGTCTACCACCTTGGTATTTATTTTTTATTTGATCCGTCTTTTCTTTGCTCCTCTGTTCTTCCTTTCTTTCCTTCTTTGCCATTTCTCAAGTGTTTAAATAATGTTTCATTTTAACCTCCTCTATTAACTTAATTTTACTACATTTATATTTTTAGTGGTTGCTAGAGAGATTACAGTATGCATCTTTAACTTATTATAAGATGCCTTCAAATAATTTAATACTATTTCATAAAAAAGTGCAAGTACTTTTCAACAGGATAACTTCATTTAGACACTCCTTCTCTTTGTGTCCTCAATTATATATTTTGCTAATTTATTTATTTACATTATTTTTATAAGCCCCAATACATGGTTACTTTTTTCTTCTAATGAGTTAATAATATTTTAAAGAAATGTAATACATACAAATAAAATACAGAAAAGAATAAAACAATCTTGTGTAATTACCCACATTTACCCTTTCTGCTACTTTTCATTGCTTCCTGTAGATCTAGATTGACATCAGATTCCATTTCCATTTACCTCGAAGTACTTATTGTCACATTTCTTGTATGTCTGATAAGGATGAATTATCTCAGTTTTTGTCTATATAAATATGTATTTATTTTGCTGTCACATGTGAAGGATGTTTTTGCTGAATATAAAATTTTTGGTCAACAGCTTTATCTCCTGAGCACTTTACAAATATGTTGCTCCATTTTGTTTTCTCCTTGGTCATTTCTTCGGGAAGTCAGCCGACGTCCTCGTCACTGTATCCTTTTTTTTTAATTTCAGCATATTACGCGGGTACAAATGTTTAGGTTACATGTATTGCCTTTGCCCCGCCCGAGTCAGAGCTTCAAGTGTGTCCTCTTATGCAGTGTCTTTTTCCCTACTCTGATTACTATTAAGAATTTCTCTTTGTTTGGGTTTAAGTAGTTTGACTATGAAGTGCTTAAGTGTAGGCTTCTTTGCATTTATCCTTCACAGGCTTACCTGAGTTTCTTAGTTCTGCCCCTTGATACCATTCATCATTTTAAAAGTGTTTTTAGATGTTTTCTCTTCAAATATTTCTTAAGCTTCATTCTCTTTCTGCTTCCTTCTGGGATGCTAATTACACATAAATTACATCGTAATACTATCCCACAGATCTTATTTGCTTGGTTCCTTTTTGTTTTACCTTTGTTGCAGTTCCATGATATTTTCCTCTGCTGTATCCAGCCTGCTGTTAAGCTTGTCAAACTTAACTCTTCCTCTCTGATACTGTAGTATTCACTGTAGCATTTCCATTTATGTTTATTTTAGTTTCATTTTGTTTTTATAATTTCCATTTATCTAATGAAGTTTCCCCTCTGTTAATATATGTTGTCCACTACATCCTTTAACATAATACTTATTTTAGAAGCATTTTATGTTAATTTCAACACCTTGGCCATCTTTTCGTCTGTTGCTTTTAACCATTTATCCTCTTGCCAATATGTCAACTTTTCTTGTTTCTTTAAATGTCTTTTAATTTTTTTATTAGTTCCTAGATGTTGTATTGATATCTTCAAGAAAAATAATGACAGAAGTAAGTAATGTTCACATGAAGGAAAAAAAGTATATTCATCCTCCTGTGACACTGTGAGTATAGGTGGCTAGTTTGGGCTTTATTGCAGTTTTATTTATATTCGGTTTGCCATTGAATTTGTTTTCAGAATGGGGTTATGCTTTTCTCTTCAGAATTGCTGGTAATCTGAGCAATGGTGTGACTCTGGAGTTCCCTTAATGCCTTACAGCTTTGCTGATAGCCTCTTGCGTTTATGGAAAGTTATCTCTGCTTTAAAATCCTCTTTCTCACATTCAGCACTATGGGTGATCTCTGTCTGGCTGATCTGCTGCCAGCCTCCGGAGAGCCACTGTAGTGTACTCAGTGAAGGCCAGAGTACATCAGAGAAGTTTTCACCTCTCTAGTCCTGCTCCTGCCTTCAGCTCCTTCCTCTGCATTATCAATGAAGGCCTACGTCAAAGAGTTGATGGGTGGGTAGGGCATATTGCAAGTTTGTTCTGAGGTGTTGCTCCTTGCAACAAATGCTTATCTATCATGTCTGCCTGTACTTTGCCTTCAAAAGTTTTTTAAAAGTTCTTCTTGGGCCGGGCGCGGTGGCTCATGCCTGTAATCCTAGCACTCTGGGAGGCCGAGGTGGGCGGATTGTTTGAGCTCAGGAGTTCGAGACCAGCCTGAGCAAGAGCGAGACCCCGTCTCTACTAAAAAAATAGAAAGAAATTATCTGGACAACTAAAAATATACAGAAAAAAATTAGCCAGGCATGGTGGCACATGCCTGTAGTCCCAGCTACTCAGGAGGCTGAGGCAGGAGGATCGCTTGAGCCCAGGAGTTTGAGGTTGCTGTGAGCTAGGCTGATGCCACGGCACTCACTCTAGCCAGGGCAACAGAGTGAGACTCTGTCTCAAAAAAAAAAAAAAAAAAAAAAAAAAAGTTCTGCTTGTTCCTCCTTTCCACCACCTGTGTCTGGTTCTGTCCGCTTCTTCCTGCCTGCTAAGGATAAAAGTAGCTATAAGTTCCTTCTCTTTTTGGAAGTACTTGCCACTTTATGCAGATTATTTAGAAGTTATGATTCTGCAACTTACTTGGGTTATTCTCATTGTTAGGATGGGAGTAATGGCCTTTTCAACTTTCTACATTGTGAGTGTAAATCCAGTATATTATATTTAATAAAGAATTTAGGCTTCTCTAACATTTAAAATCTATGACATCTATAAAAACCATTTATGGGGTAAATATGGAGATTACTCTAAGGCAGACCTACTCTTGAGCCCAGCCCTGTACGTTGTAACTTATTTCCTAGATCCTGGATAAAGAAAATGCCGTGTGCTAAGTGAATTATTCATAATCTTAGCACAGTTTCAAAATTATGATTAAATGCAATGAAAAGTTTGAGTTAAACTTCCATCTTCCTAATTTGGTGTCAGAGCTTTGCCATTAAAATTAATTTTGAATGAGACTTAGCTCATAATTACTCAAGAATAAAGTCACGAATACCAGCTGTGTTCTCTAAGGGTAGCCTTTTTTGATGTGACTTGTGGCACTTTTTTCACTAGGCGAAGCATCAGGATGTCAGAGCTTGATTAGACACCCTTAAAAAGAGAAAAACAATAAAGGAGATTGCTTTTCTTTTTCCCTCAAAGGCTCCTTAGAGCTATGAGAACTGTTGGTATAACAAATTTGTTAATCTTTTCTTTTTAATTTAACATTTGTAAATGAGTACACACCTGTCTTTCCAGTTTAGTTCCATTTGATTGTTTGCAAATGTTGGGAAATTACTAGCTCAGAGTCCTTATTGTCCACCGAATGTACAGTGCTCATGCCTGCCTCTCTGCATATCCCGATCTTACCTGCCCCCAAGATTCAGTTGACCTTAGCCCATATGGATTTCTTTATCACTAATGCACCACTCAGACATGTATCACTAACTCTTTCATGTGGGCATAGTTTCACACTCAAAAATATTTCTTCCTTGAAAGCTCTTGAAAGTGGAGATCTTGTCTTATGATTTTTTTTATCTGGCCCAGCCACCCATCTTTCTATACATGCACACATGTGCATATGCAGGTACACATACACAAACCCATAACTAAAATGTTTGCATATTTTACATGTCAGAGTCACATATCTAGGGTATGAAAATTTATTGAAGCTTATGATCTTATGATGTATTCATTACAGTTATAATGTGAGATTCTTTAAATCTATCATTTGCACTAACTAGATATATTTTTAATAGTAAAACATCAAGTTTGTTACAAATTTCTCTAAGCTACAATTGTTATACTTTAAATACCATCAGATAGATTCTCAGTATAAATATTTAAAATTGGTCTGTCTTTTTTATTAACTTGAACTTTGAAATGTGCTTCTGTGTTGCATTTTTAAGATTTTAAACAGATGAAGATAAAAAATGATAAAATGCAGTTATAATGTTTAGTCATTTTCAGAATTAATATTTGCTTTCTCAAGTCCTTTATACATTTTTCTTTCTTATCTTGGCATTATGATCCTGTACGGCTTGTGGTTTTAGTTGCTGTGGAAATAGAGAGTTTACTCAAACTCGTGTGTTTATTTTTGCATTTGGTTTGATAGAAAAGGAAAGAAAGCAGATCTTCTGGATATATTAGGACAGACACTGGGTTTGCACATTACTTTAATATAGTCACCCCCAAATATTGGTTGTACTTCCATGTGGGCTGAACAAAATAAATAAAAAGTACTCATAGTGACTGCTGCTAATAAAGGGGCATTGGTTGCTCTAAGCAGATAAAAGTGAGCAGGTAGTTGCTTAACAACTCAGATTCTGAAAATCAGGAGACCAATATTTTCCCTGAAGAGCTATAAGTTATTTGCAGAAACTGATTTGAGGGAAAAGGAAAGGTCCATTGCATCAAACTGGCCAATATGGTAGTAGTTGTTTGGATTGACTCTGGTTCTCAGTAGCAGGTAGTTTTCAATGCCCACTTGTTCGATGAAATCTATTAATATATAGTTATGTATAAGCTCAGTCTCCATATTCATTTGGCTCCTGGTATCTATCTACAAGACTTCTCCAGGGGTGCTTTAGCTCAATACAGGCAGAGTGAACTGATTGTTTCTTGAGGGTCTCTGAAATTTCTATAGATTGAGGTTGGGAGGAAATTAGCTTTATCTTTTGTAAAGGGGGATAATTTGGCAAGACTCACTGCTTCTATAATAAATAAAATTAGAATTAATTGAAAAAGACACCAACTGTAGCTAATTTCTTGTGTTTTTCAATGATAGCAGAAGCAATTTAAGAATAATAATAGGAAAAGGCTTTTGAAGCCTTCTCTCGATGTAAAGTACAGCAATTGAATTAGCTTTGTTTCAGATCCTTCATTTTGGTACCCCATTGATCTTTCTTCCATAAAGTCTTATGAAAAATTACAGAACAATCTAGTGATTTTCTAGAATTGAAAATATAGAAGAATTACATTACAGGACTATTCTTAGTTATGATTTCTGTGCTACTTTTTTTCTCATTCATAATTAGATGAGTGGTAGTTTGGCTAAATTTTAAAATTTATCAATATTGGAAATTGTGGCTTTGAGTGTACATATTTTCTCCTACTAGATCTGAAAGGCCCTAAAATTAATAACTTCCCTGACCTTATTGATTTCTGGAGCTAAAACCTTAACTTGTGCATTCTTAAGTAGCCAGAAGCAGTGATTTTAGGTGTAGAAGTTCTCAGCCTTCCTAAAATGGTTGCCTAAGGAAAGGGAATTATCTGAGACAGTTGTGCAGAACTCTGCTGAATAAGAAGCAATTGCCTGTGGCTGCTGAAAATGACCAAGGCAGGCTAGCAAAGTTAGCATCTGTATGAAAGATATTTACCTGGGACATGAAAAAGAAATACTGTATTTTATGAAGATAACAGTGGGCATGGACTGCAACAAAATCAAGAAGACATAGACTACTTCTTAATTCTTGCAGCTGACTTGGTTGGCTTTGGCCCTGACAAGCCTGCACTAATTCTGTGTAGATAAATTGCACTGGTGCTCTCATAAGATAAGAACAGGTAACATAAAGGCCAGGGAGGGTGCGACTTCCTTGAGGAAGTGCCCAGTGGTAAAGTCTGAGTGAATGTGTTAAACATCTGGATGGTCATGCATAGATTAAAACGTGTGAAAAATTATTTGTTAGAGTAACTTTCTGCTAAATCTTTGGAAAAATCTCCTCACATTGAAACTGCAATGTAATGGCAACATTCTTTCATTTTTCTTTTGGGGGAGAGGAGGAGAAGAGCTAAAAATACCTGTCCTTATCTATTCACATGCCCCCCTTTAAAGTAATAAAAATCAAAGACAAATTTTATTTTAAAAGCTCAGATAAGATTTATAAGAAGCAAAATAAGTAAGAGAGTACATTTTTTCCCCAGGAGCTTAAAAAAACATCATGAAGAATTCTTTAGCAAAGGCTCTCTAGGCAAACTAAACCAACTAATAGAGCTCACTAACCAAATACCAAGCATACACCTTGTTTTATAGCCAAGAAAAACCTCTGAAAGGTCTGGTTCACAGGCTGAGGTCCTCAGGAGGCAGTTCTACAGAGATCCATAGGAAAAGATTTTGTTCTCTTAAACCAGGGATTGGCAACCTTTTTCTATAAAAGTCCAAATAGCAAGTATTTTAGACTTCACAGGACATGTAGTCGCTGTCCACTGCTCAACTCTCCTGTTGTAGCATAGAAGCAGCCATAAACAATACATAAACAAATGGGTATAGTTGTGTTCCAATAAAACTTTATTTACAAAAACAAGATGCAGTGAGATTTGTTACCTGGCTGCAGCTAGCTGACTTTTGCTGTAAAACCAAAGGCTTGAGAATGATATGCGGTAACCAGGAAAGGACACATTCAATGTATAACTCACTTTTGCCTTGCATGAGAAAATAAGCCCTTTTTTGCTCTATGTTCACCCCACGTTCTTGCCTCATTGCCTAAAAGCAATTTTAGAAAGTTGTACATAGAATGTTGAACTCTAGAAGGAACTACTCAGCTCCCACCCACCCCCCAAAAAGGTGCTTCTTTTGGGTTTTTTCTAGGGTAGACAAATTAAATGAAGGTTGAAAGGACACACTGGGTGTCTTTACTGGAAAAGCAAACTCAAGCCTTTATGAGTGACTCAGAGTGGTATTCAACTCAACATCAATTGAGTTTCAGGGGCCCTCATGAGGTTCTACAAGGACTTTGGATGCAAAGAGACTTTTGAATGCCTTTATTTCAACTTGCCCTATCCTGATTTGCCTACTCCAGGCCCAGCTGACCTTGGAGTGCGGTGCAGTGAGAAAAAGCATGAGCATGGATTTTAGCTCTAAGACGCCAGTGAACTTCCCTGGTCAAGGACATCTCTCAAACGTCCCTGCAGTTTGCAGTTGGAGGGGGAAAAAAAAAAAGCATCTGTGCAATCCCCCAGAGGGAGCATAAGAAAGCTTATTTTGACCTGTCTATCTTTTGCCTACGAGTATCTTTTTCCTAATGTTTGTGTACTGTACCTTTCCTATAATAAGTCTTACTCATGAGTATAGCTTTATATTGAGCTGTGTGATTCTTTCCAGTGAATCGCCAAATTCAAGGGTGGTCATGGAACCCCTGAGATCTGAGATCAATTGATCTATCTATCTAGATATATCACATCTATTAATCATATATCCATTAATACATATAATTATCTGCTGTTAATACGTACTGTGGACTGCCCTGAAGCCATCAAAAGCAATGAAATCTATCTATCTTTCTTTCTTTCTTTCTTTCTTTCTTTCTTTCTTTCTTTCTTTCTTTCTTTCTTTCTTTCTTTCTTTCTTTCTTTCTTCTTTCTTTCTTTTTCTATCTATCTACTTTTCTCTTTTTTCCCAGAAAACTTGCAATATGGTGATGTAGTAATCAGTTTGCTTTCAGAATCCTAACTGATTGAAAATCTGGAGGGTGCTCGAATAGCTATTAATCTGCCTTGCCTAATGCATTATAGTGATAATAGTAATGGACTAGGAGTTTAGAAATCTAAACTCTAATACTATGTAGACAAAGGGACCAAAATAGCAACCAAAATAGATTAGGTCATATTCAGATATTGCCCTACACTCTATGAAACCAATTCTCAGAAAGTTTAGAGAAAAGGTAGGTATGATCTCATGGCTAGAAACTATGAAAGTAGAAGTTGGCTCAAAAGAGATAGCTATGCAAATAAAAGAGAAAGAAGGGGTAACGAGAATGGTGGAGGCTAGATTAAGAGAACATGACAGAAACAGATGGGGTGAGGTTAGCGGTGGTAGCACATAATGAAGAATGCATTCAATGAGAGCATGGATTTTTCATGAAGGTTAAAGTCTAAAATAAGTTCAAACTTATATAAAGTGCCAAGGACAAGAAAAGCAGCTTTTCTCCCTATGTTCACAGATGCAAGATGAAAAAGTCTACTCCCCCTGCATAGGGCAGATGGTATGTTAGCAGATAACAGAGAAGGGATCTCTCCTATGTCAGTGCTCTTGCTTCACCTTCTTCATTAAGGCAAAAGTTCTTTAAACTGTGAAGCGTATAGCAGATATCACAGAGAGGGGGTGATTAATTGGTGATGAAAAAATGATATATAGAATCTGGGGGGTGGGGGTAAGATGGTGGATTAGAAGCAGCCTGCACTTGCCGCACTCAAGGAGAGTATCAAAGGTTGTGAGTACATGTTCATTTATGGAGGGACTGTCTCTGAGTGAGTTTTATGAATCATCAGAGAAATGACCTGAGACACTCAAAGCAGGGGGGAGAGATGTGGGGTGATCCCTCTGGGCAAGTTTGGAAGGTACCTGGGGAAAGCATCCGTATGTGGGGAAGGGTTAAGGGAGAGATACCCGGGACTCCATACTACACCAGTGGACACTAAAATCCAAGCTGTGAGGGGGCTCCCCCACCACAGCAGGCCTCTAAACTGATCAGAGAGCTACTTGGAAACTGTACAGCAACATTACACCAGTGAGTGGGGACAGTGGGGTCCCACCAACTTCTGGTCCCAGGTCACTGCAACAGATGCCAATCTGCTCTCTCAGTCCCAGAGTGCCTTGTCTGCAGAGGGGTCAGCTCCACAGCAGCTGTCTCCCCATTACCCCTGCCATGCCAGGGAGAAAGTGGGGAGGTTGGACGTTCTCACATGCACTGTGACTGGGTGATGTGCACACCCCCAACCTCCCTCCACTGGCTGCCTCCCAGGGATCCAAGCAGAGCAGGCACCCTCTGGCCCCCAGCATCTGCCACTGCCATCTTGCCATCTGCATAGCACCACTGTTGCCACCTGTGTAGCACTCTAGCAGCTGCCACAGTCGGACCTGGGCAGAGGGAGAGCTCCTGCCACTATGACTCTGTGATGTGGCACCGCATGTCTCTCTGGCCCCACCAGCCACAGGTGGCCCAGCCACTGTGGCCTGAGGAGCCACCTATTGCCAGCTGTGGTCCTGCAACCCACCCAGGCAGTGACCAAGACCCCCGACCTGTCCAGGTGCCTGCCAAGGTTCTGTGACTTGCATAGGCACTCACCAAGTTCCTGTGACCTTGGGATGCAGTATCATTATGCACCCAGCTATTCCTGAAGGCCCCACAATCTGCCCCACCACTGGCTGCCATCCTGTGATGTGCCCTGCCATCAGCTGTGGTCCCATGACACATCTAGTTGCCTACCAGTTCTCACAACCTGCCCAGGCACTGATGAAGGTCCCACAATATGTCCAGGTGCCCACCAAAGTCCTGTGACATGCCCCACAACCAGCTTCAGTCCCATAAGGCATCTGGGTGTCCACCAAAGTCCTGCGACCCACCCAGGTGCCAGCCAGGGTCATACCACCCACTTCCACAAAGGGGGACTTGCCAAGCCCCCTGCTCAAGCTTTTAACAGCAGCCTGGAGACAAAGCAACCAATCTGAATGAATATCCTTCAGCACCAGCATGGACTGTGACAGCCACAGGGGAATGAGATGATGTAGGAGAACAGCAGTGTTACAGGTAACAGTGTATCTTTCCCCTCCCAATGAGTCAATCCTCCCAAATAGTACACAAAAGCACTCTCTAGGGATTTCTCTCACTTCTCACTAAGTAGGAGAGTTCCCAGCAAAGGAAAACAGGTGTGCTGCAAACTTATCAGCCCTGAGCTGAGAGAAGAGGTTACAGATGAGAAGAAACCAGCAAAAAAATCCTGGCAACATGAAAAACAAGCTAGTTCAACACCCCCAAAGGAACACAATAGATCCACAGAAATGGACCCCAACCAAAAGGAAGTTGTTGAAATGTCAGAAATGGAATTCATAATATGGATGACAAACAACATGAAGGGAATTGAAGATAAAGTTGAAAACCAAAACAAAGAAATGAAAAGAATATTTTAGGATATGAATGAAAACTATGAAAAACTCACCAAAGAGAGAACATAAGAAAGGATATAAGAGAACTTAAAGAAATGAAAGAGTCATTTAAGGAATTATAAAATAAAACAGAAAGCTTCAACAACAGACTAGACCAAGCAGAAGAAAGAACCCCAGAGCTTTAAGACAAAACTTTCAGACAAAGCCAGTCAGTAAAAGTTTCAAGAGAAAGAATGATGAAGAATGAACAATCACCCAGAGAAATATGGGACTATGTGAAATGAGCCAATATACAAATTATTGGTATTGCAACGGGAGAAGAAAAAAGCAAAAAGCACAGAAAACCTATTTGAGGGAGTTATTCAAGAGAACTTCCCTGGTATTGCCAGAGATTCCGAAATCCAGATACAAGAAGGTCATCAAACACCAGAAAGATTCATATATAATAGGACATCTCCACAACACATAGTCATCAACCTGGCCGAAGTCTAAATAAAAGAGAAAATTCCACAAGCAGCAAGATGAAAGCAGCGACTAACCTACAAAAGAAAACCCATCGGACTAACAGAAGACTTCTCAGCAGAGACTTTATTAACTAGAAGGGCTTGGGGCCCATTTTAAGTCTTCTTAAACAGAACAACTGCCAGCCACGAGTTTTGCATCCTGGAAAACTAAGATTCATAAGTGATGGAGAAATAAAGGCTTTTCTAGACAAGCAAATACCAAGGAATTTGTCCCTTTCAGATCTGCCCTACAGGAATTGCTTAGAACTGCATTATACTTGCAACAGCCCAATAGATACTAACCAGCGTGAAAATAAACAGGAGTTAAAGCTCACGGCTCTTATAAAACAATAGCACAAGAAGGAAAACAAAACAATAAGGTATCCTCCAACAGGATAAACAGAAGAGCATCCCACATATCAATACTAACATGCAATGTGAATGATCTGAATGCTTCAGTAAAAAGGCATAGACTGGATGGACAGACGAAAAAATACAACCAAGTATCTCCTGTCTCCAGGAAACACATCTAGCCCACAAGAATCCACACAGACTCAAGGTGAAGGGATGGAAAAAATATCCCATGTGAATAGAAACCAAAACTAAGCAGATGTAGCCATTGTGAATAGAAACCAAAACTAAGCAGATGTAGCCATTCTTATATCAGATAAAATAGACTTTAAATCAATGATGGTTTTAAAAAAAGAGACAAAGATGGTCATTATACAATGGTAAAGGAGCAATTCAACAAGAAGACATAACAATCCTAAATATGTATTCACCTAACACAAGAGCTCCCATGTTTATAAAGCAAATTCTACGAGATCTAAGCAAAGAAATAAACAGTAGAATCTTAATTGCTGGGGACATAAACACCACAACAACAGCACTGGACAAATCATCGAAGCAGAAAATGAATAAAGAAACACTGGACTTAAATAGGACTACGGAACAAATGGACCTAACAGACATTTATAGAACATTCTACCCCAAAACTACTGAATATACATTCTTCTGATCAGCATGTAGGACATTTTCCAAGATAGATCATATCTTAGGCTACAAAATAAGTCTCAGCAAATTCAAAAAAATCAAACATACTATGTATCTTCTCAGACCACAATAGAAGAAAACTAGAAATCAAATCCAAGTGAAACACTCATTTCTATGTGAAGTCATGGAAATTGAACAACCTGCTGCTGATTGATCCTTGGGTAAATGATGAAATTAAGACAGAAGTACGAAGATTCCTTGAACTGAACGACAAAAGGGACACAGGCTTTCAAAATCTATTGGATTCAGCAAAAGCAGTCCTAAGAGGAAAACTAATAGCTTTAAATGCCTTCATCAAAAAGACAGAAAGATCACAAATTCACAACCTAATATCACATCTCAAGGAACTAGAAAAAGAAAAAACTGAACTAAAGGCAGCAGAAAAGAAATTATAGAGCTCAGAGCAGAATTAAATTAAATGGAATCCAAAAAATAAATTAGAGAGGGTCAATGAAACAAAAAGTTGGTTGTTTGAAAAAACAAACAAAATTGACAGACGACTAGACAGACTAACCAGAAGTAGAAGAGAAGGGACTAAAATAAGCTCAATCAGAAATGAAAAAGGAGACATTACAACTGATAGCATGGAAATACAAAATATGATCCATGAGTACTACAAAAACTTCTATGCAAACAAATTAGAAAACCTAGAGGAACTTGATAAATTCCTGGAAACATACAACTTTCCAAGCTTGAATCAGGATGAAACAAATCCTGAACAGCCCAATAATGAGCAGTGAGATTGAAGCAGTACTAAAAAATTTCCTATCAAAAAAAAAAAAAAAAAACAAAACAAAAAAAACAAAAGGCCGCAGACTAGATGGATTTACAGCCAAATTCTACCAGACCTACAAAGAAGAACTGGTACCTATCCTACAAAAATTATTCCATAACATTAAGAAAGAGGGTATCCTCCCTAACTCATTCTATGAACCCAGTATCACCTTGATAACAAAGCCAAGAAAGGACAAAAAAAGAAAACTATAGACCGATATCCCTTAGGAAAATCAGTGCAAAAATCCTCAACAAAATACTAGCATACCAAATTCAACAAAACATCAGAAAGATAATTCATCATGATCAAATGGGTTTCACCCTAGGGATGCAAGGATGGTTCAGTATAAATAAATCAATGACCATCATATACCACATAAACAGAAGCAAAACAAAGATTATATGATCATCTCAATAGATACCGAAAAAGCATTCGATAAAATTCAGTACCTTTTCATGATAAAAACTATCAACAAACTAGGCATAGAACGAACATAACTCAAAATAATAAAAGCCACACATGACAATCCCACAGCCACCATCATACTGAATGAGGAAAAGCTGAAAACATTCCCTCTAAGACCTGGAACAAGATAAATGTGCCCACTGTCACCACTTCTATTCAACATAGTATCAGAAGTCCCAGCCGGAGCAATAGGGCAAGAAAAGGAAATAAAAGGCATCCAAATCAAGAATGAGGAGATCAAATTATTCCTGTTTACTGATGATATGATCTTGTATTGAGAAAATCCTAAAGACCCCATCAGAAGACTCCTAGAATGAATAAATAAATTCGGCAAAGTCTCAAGTTACAAAATCAAGGTATACAAATCAGCAGCTTTTCTATATACTAATAACAGTCAAGCTGAGAGTCAAATCAAGGACTCAACACCATTTACAATAGCGACAAAGAAAATGAAATACCTAGGAATATACTTAACCAAGTAGGTAAAAGATCTCTTCAAGGAGAACAATAAAACACTGATGAAAGAAATCTCGTATTGCACAAACAAATGTAAAAACATCCCTTGCTCATGGATTGGCAGAATCAACATCATTAACATGTCCATGCTACCCAAAGTGATTTATAGATTCAATATAATTCCCATCAAAATACCAATGTCTTATTTCACAGACCTAGAAATATTACCCTAAGCTTCATTTGGAACCAAAAAGACCCCCAAATAGCTAAAGGAATCCTGATCAAAAAGAACAAATCTGGAGGCATCACATTACTTGACTTCCATTTATGCTACAAGACTATAGTAAGTAACCAAAACAGCATGGTACTGGATAAAAGCAAAAACATAGAACAACGGAACAGAATAGAGAACCCAGAAATAAAACCATTTACCTACAACCAATTGATGTTTGACAAAGCACACAACAACAATATACACTGGGAAAAGGAAGCCCTCTTCAATAAATGTTGCTGGGAAAATTGGATAGCCACACACAAAAGATTGAAACAGGACCCCATCTCTTGCCATATACAAACATTAATTCAAGATGGACAAAAGACTTAAATGTAAGGAAGGAAACCATGAAAATTCTAGAAGAAAACATAGGAAAAGCTCTTCTAGAAATCTGCATAGGCAAAGAATTTATGACTAAGACCCCAAAGGCAAATACAGCAACAACAAATATAAATAAATGGAAATTAATTAAATTAAAACTCTTCTGCTCAGTAAAGGAAATAATCAACAGAGTGTATAGACAACCTACCGAATGGGAGAAAATATTTACAGTCTATGTATCTGACAAAGGACTAAAATCCAGAATCTATAAAGAGTTCAAACAAATCAGCAGGAAAAAAAAAACCCAAACAATCCCACCAAATCGTGGGCAAAAGACATGAACAGAAGTTTTTCACAAGAAGTTGGAGAAATGTTCTAAAAACATATGAAAAAATGCTTAACATCACTAATCATCAGGGAAATGCAAATTAAAACTACAGTTCTCTACCACCTTACCACTATCAGAATGGCCATTATTAAAAAGTCAAAAAACAATAGATGCTGGCATGGATGTGGAGAGAAAGGAACACTTATACACTGTTGGTGGAATGGCAAATTTCTACAACCTTTATATAAAACAGCATGGAGATTCCTTAAAGAAATAAATGTAGACTTACCATTCTATCCAGCAATCTCACTGCCGGGTAAAAATAAGTCATTTTATAAAAAAATCCACCTGCACTCAAATGTTTATTGCAGCACAATTCACAATTGCAAAAATGTGGAACTAACCTAAGTCCCTATCAATTCATGAGTGGATAATGAAAACATGGTATGTGTATATATATATATATAGAGAGAGAGAGAGAGAGCGCGCGCGCGAGCGCGTGCGTGCGCACACATGAGAGAGAGATCATTATCCTAAGTGAAGTATCTCAGGAATGGAAAAACAAACACCACATGTTCTCACTGATAAGTGGGAGCTAAACGATGGGTACACACAAGCACAAAGAAATATAAAGGACATTGGAAACCAAGAAGGGGAGAAGGGTAGGAAGGGGGAGGTGTGGGATAAAAGCTTATATATTGGTTACATGAACACTATTGTGATGATGGGCACAGCAAAACCCTGACTTCCATGTACCAAAACATTTGTATTCCCTTAATATTTTGACATAAAAAATATGAAAAACTACTCACTAAGAAAAGACGAGAAAAGACACAGAATCTAGAGCTGGAATTGCTGCTGGCAACATTAGCTATATCAGGGAATATATATTAGATAAATGTCATAAACAGATTATATGTTGCCATACAGAAACCAATGGCAAGGTGCTACACTTGCCCTCAGATGATGATCTTGGCTCCTCTTCAAATAATATTTGTAGCAACCTCCTATCTCCACACTTATGTGTACCCATCCTAACTTCCAATTCTTCTGTCTCAGATGGACAACATATTTTTGTTATTATTCTATTGATGATATATTCTTGGTTTTCTCAGGTATTTTGTTTTATTTACTTATTCATTCATTCACTGATTCATTCAATAGATGTTTATTAATATATTCTCCAGGCATTGCTTTAGGTGCTGAGAACACAGTGGCAAACAAGTTAGACAAGGATCTACTTCTCATAGATCTTACCTTCTGATGGATGGAAAAAAGTGAATAAGAAAATATACAATATTATTTCAGATTTTGATAAGAATCATGAAGGAAATAAAATAAGGAGGTATACAAGAACACAATGTAGGGTTGATGGCCTATTTTAGATGTGCTGGTCTGGAAATGTCTGTCTGAGAAAGTAACATTTGATCTGAGACCCAAGGAGGTAAATATGTGCAAGGTTATGAGAATCATAAATGCACAGGTCACGGGCAGAAATGAGCTTAACATTAGAAGAACAGATAGAAGACCCCAGTGCCATTCAAGTCTAGTGAACACTTGGGAGAGTGGTACAAGGTCAGGTTGAAGAGATCAGTAGAGACCATATAAGATAGGGCCCTGCAGAATATAAAATATGAGTTGTATAGGAATTCTTTAGAAAGACTTTGGAGTTACAATATTTTTTTAAAGATAAGTTAGTCCCTATATGGAAAATGAATTATGGGGGAGTGCAATAGTAAAAACAGGTGGACCAATTAGGAAGCTTTTCCAGTGTAGGTCTGAGATGTGGGTACCCTGGATGAGAGTGAGCAGCTACATCGTGTAGTTGGATTTGGATTTTACTTTGGAGATGGAGTTGACAGGACTTGTTAATGTTTTGCATGTCTTCTAGATTTTTTGACTTTAGTAACTGTAGGGGTGTCATTTTATGAGGTGGGAAAGATAGTAGCTTGAGAGTGATATAAAGAGAGAGAAACAGATTTTGGAGAATAAGTGTAAAGTCTTGGACATCATTAATTTCTGTCTGTCTTTTGTGGTGATGATTTATCTTCCTCTGATACCTCTTTCTTCTAAGCATGCGTAAGTCTTTCCCACCTTAACTCTCCTAATATTCCCTTAACTCTACTTCTTTCTCTGAGTATTGCCCACTCATTATCCTTCCTTTCAGCAATCAACACTCACTCTTACTACTTCCATTAACAACATTTTCTCATCTACCATTTGCAATCTGAAGTGTGATACAAAAGTATAAAAATTTCACTTCTTTGTTTTCCTTCTTTTTTGGCAATATGATGATTACTATGGAACTCTATATGTAAGCACAAGATGCTAATAAGGCCAGCCTCACAGATGTATTCCAGTTAGTTGACATTTTCTTATGCTGCTACCATAGATGACACTCCAGACTCCAAGCCACAGCTGCCTTGGAGACAAGTGTGACTTTCCCAAAGGAGGCTGAACACAAGTATACTGCTGAATATGACAAATCACATATAAAGGAATCCACATGCTCAAAGTATTAATAAGTGACCATTAGCAATGTTTGTAGACCACTTGAGTCCCTGTCAACTCTTAGTAGTTCAATCCTGTTAAGCCTTTTAGATTGAATAGCACTGTTTCTGCTTAAGAGCTCTCCTTTATTTTTTAATATGACAGCCTACCCTCCTGCATAGGCACCAAGATAATTCTCGAGTATGACATTACAATCACTTGGTGTTGCTTTGCTGTCAGTCAAGATGTATGTTTCTTCAAATGTAAAAAAGTAAGGTTGGGTAGAGATGCTTATCATGGTACGAGAAATTTCATGAAGTGGAACTAGGAAATTTAGGTTTTTAAAAAGTTAGAAGCTGCACAGTTAATTCAGTTCATCAAAAGTTGTACAAACATAGTGGAAGTAATAAATTGCTATATTAAAATGCCCATTCACAATGTTTTGATTCAAGTGGTTTTTACATCAATTTTTTTTCTTTTATATCTGCTTTTAATGAATCTTTGTTCAGTGGCAATATCACAGCTCATGAAGTTTATCTGAGAGACAATTATTGCTGATTGAAACTTTTAGAATAATGATTTTTCCTGCATAATGTTAATTATTTCTATAACAATTATGCATTTTGATTTAGAAATTTTAATGAATATTTGAAAGAGAGATGTGACTTGGAACTTCATTAGCTGCATAGTTTTCAAGGTCTTGTTCAGAGGAGGCAGAAACCCAACGCAGTTGAAAAAATATTGGCCTGGGGGGACAGGACATGTGGGCTTTATCCCCTAGGATTTGTTTTTCCTAGGCTTCCTCCACTAAATCTTTCTAGGTTTCCATTTTCTCATCCAACAAATGGAGAAAATAATACCTGTTCTATCATGGAATTGGATTTTTAGAGACAGTTACAACTTCAAATATTCTAACTCCTTGACAGGGCATTTGTCTCAATTTCTGGCTCACTAAGCCCAGTTACATCAAGTGTATGTTGCATAACTAAGGTCGTAGAGAACTAGAAGCTACAATTCAGCCTGGCTTTTATGTCTCTCATTTTATGTGCAATTATCATTCTTTTTGTCTTTATGGCTTTTATGCTCAGGATAAGAAACTCCAAAGCCTGAGAGTGAAAGAACAGCCATTCACATTCCCTAGCAACCTTCATTTTGTCATTCCTTTCGCAGTTTTCCTGAAAAATATGACAGTTTTCAATTCTGACAGAGACTGGAAGGAATGGCAAGGGAATCACGGACTTAAAGATTAATTTTAGAGTTGGAAATACTAATCCCTTGCTTTCTGTTGAATGAAAAGAAGTCCTGACACAATTCATTCACAGCTGCCTATCCTGTATCCTTTGTGGAGGAAGAAGAGTAGATAGAAGAAAACAGACTAGGGATTATTGGCAGAGCATCACAAAGGATTGGAAAAGTGGACAGCTGGTCAGTATTTGAATTTGCACAAGTACAGTAAAGGAGAACAGAAAAGTTGTGTCTTCCATGGATACACAAAGTCTGGAAGCAGAAAGCAAATAAGGAAATTGGGGTTCACATGAGGAATTAAGGGGAGTGAGGAAAAGGTCTGTTTGGAGAGGCAATGATGCCAATGTGACCGACTAATTGAAGAAGAAATTCCCTTTAAAATAGCATACAACACCTTTTTTTTTTCTAAGAATGCATTTCTGAAACATAGCCTGACATCAGAGTAGTGCTTATCTCAATGAAATTTCACAAGTTTTCAGTGGCTGCAAAACTTTGTAGGCTTCTATAGCTGCAGGATAACAAATGACCATGTTAGAATAAGCTGAAGGAGGACAATCAAAAGTAGTAAATACGTGGACTTGAGTGAGGTCTGAAAGAAATATATTAAGGGTTACTGAGGACCAGTCTTAGAAAATTAGGACTAACCGAATCCAGGGAAACTACCCTGGTGTTATATGGAGGCAAGTAGAAGTTTGTCATTTGGACAAAGGTATATCCTCCTGGCTAGGAAAAGTTCTTGGTGGTGGTAACAATATCAAATATTGTTTTCATATTCTTCAGGATACCTAGGGCAAATTTGGACATGGCAGAAGTTCACTAATGACTTGCTTAGGGTTTTTTTTTTTTATTTTTTTCCAACAGCTGCATGACAAGTTACTCAATAAACTTATATTGCACTTATTTAGTTGTACTTTTGATATATAAAAATAGAGATGAAAATGACACAGCCATTTGCCCTTGAACTTCTCATATATAGGCACACATATAATTACAATTCACCTGAAGGACTTTTATCTTTGAAAATAGATAAAAACAATCGAAAAACCCCAACAAGATGACTAAATTAAAAATAATCAAGAAGTTGTTTCTGACACTTTTGTCAGATAGTTATCTCAGAAATTCTATCCAATGTATTTGAGAAAAATCATATTATTTTTCTTATCTTTGTGGAAGATACAGTGCTTAATATTGTTTTTCATAAAAATTTAAAGTTTACTCAGGCTATGTTTTGCTGCATGAATCTCTTGGGTACAAATACTTTGCTCTTTGCAATAATGGTTGTTTACCTTGCTGTAAGTAGGAGATCTTCTTGAATGTTTTTTCACTGATTTTGTCTTTCTGCATACCTTCAATTTGTGATGAGAAATGAATTACACTGCTTATGTTGCACCAAAACGGACAGTGTTGGCAATCTGATTTATATACACGAGACTGTTTCCATTGACGAAACAAATAGGGTAATGGAAACAGAAGGCTAGAAGGAAATCAGAATGTTATCAATTCACTCTAGCTACAGTCTACAACTATTCAAAAGATGGATGAATCTCTAACTATTTTAAGGTTATTCAATGAAGAGTTTCCAATTTCCTTTTGTTATCTGTGCCTAACATTTGCTGCTGACTTCATCAATTACATAGCTAAGTAAAACAGGCAAACTCAAATGTTTTTCTTTCATATTGCAATAGTATGCGTTTAAGTAAATGTGATAAAGTAGAGTACTAACAGGCAGCAATTTCCCATTGTTGAAGATGATTTTAGAATTTGCAACCCTAAAGAGAACCAACTCTGTCCCCAACCAAATTGGGATGAAAGTACTTTTCTCTTAGTAACCATCATTTAGCTTTAAGAGATCGTAATGAAATAATAGCTACTTAGAGTAAGATTCTTCTGCTGAGCCACTATGACAGACTTGTCATTATCACATGATGTAATCTAGAGTCAAGGACACCAAAATCAAGCAACAAAGCAAAAAATATGATGAGGAATTTGGCCAAAATACCAAGTTATTGGGAAGAAAACTTAGAAATCAAGGAATAGTAAGCAGGATATAAGGGTATTAGAGGCACACTCCAAATTGAAGTTAAGACAGTTAGAAATCCTAAACTGGGAAAAGAGTGAACTAGAGAAGCAGATTGTCAACATAGAAAATAAAGTCTGTGAAGGTGCAGATAGTGGTGGTTTTGATGGAGATGGCGGTAAGTCATTTCCTCTATCTCGCATTTTAGATTAACCTCAGCATACTCAAGCATCCTTAACTGGCTTTCCTTCCCACAGAGTTCACGCAGAGTCCAAAGTGGCAAGATCTCTGACTCCTGACTCATTGGAGAATTGGTAAGTTCATTCATGGGACATATATACATTCGTTACCAACCAATCGTGGTGAAATATATGATCTAGTACGATTCAGTACTATTCTCTGGACCTAACCAAGGCTATTTCTATGCTATGTCAAACAAAAGGAATTAATTATTTAAATGAATTAGTTTCTGGGAGTTCTTCTATCCATATTTTTGATCTTCTGTAATCTAGACATCTGAACTGAATCCTGAGGCCTATTATAACAAATACAATTTAGTATATGATAGGAATGACAATTAAAAATGTTTCTATCAGCAGTCAGAAAGGTGATACTTAAGCCATTTCTAAATTGATATTGGAAATGTAAAAAGGAAAATTCAATTAATCCATATATTAAAGACTCAAACCAAAGGATGCATTTTGTCAACGGAATCTTAAAAATACAATTTTTTTTATTAAATATTGACTTTTGTCTTTAAAAATGAATTTTAGTGGATTAACTTCCAAAGCATGATTGAGATACTCATGGTACTAGCATTTATAAAGATTTTAAATAAATGTTCCCTTTCTTTTTATCCCATTCTTTTCATTAGAATGCCACTATACACAGAAATAACAGATGATATGTTTTCCTTCCATTGAGGGATAAACCAATATTTTATGAATACAGCATTTGGGGTTAATGTGATACATATAAGCCTTGTTTTGCAAAAGTTAGGAAAAGGCAGATTAGTTTTGAGTAGCTTGATGTTATTTTATTTATTCATCTGCAAAAGTATCTTATTTAGTGAGTGACTTTAGTATAAAAATAAAATTCTAAATCAGATCATCATTGTTCTGTATTTATATGCCCTGCTTATTAGGTTTGTGACTCTGGATAAGTCAACTAACCACTCAGAGCTTCAGTTTACTAATTTGTTAAATAGGAATATTAATAACAAAAAGTGTGTCAGTTTGTGTGTCAAATGGAAATAACCGAAAGTTAAAGCTTTTTGTAAAATGTAAGTGGTAATATTGTTGCTATTTTATTGTTCGGTGTTTAAAGTGAGGATTTCCCTTCTTTTACCAGCGGTGCTGATAATAATGGCAACTGTTGGTTGGGAGAGAGGAATTAATTACTAGAAACTAATACAAGAATCATGTCAGTTTCTGTACAATTCACATAAATGTAATATTGCAAAGTATTGGCTGAACTGCTTTGATAGACTTGGATAGGAAGAAGACAGACATTGGAACTAAATGAAAATACAAGTAAGAGGGTCTATAACTGGTAGAATGACTAGTCCTAAAGAAAAATAATTAAATAATTTTTATTAACCTACATAGATATTTTTGGGTTTTTTAAACTGAATTTTAGAAGTGCCAATATTTTAGATTTATAATTAGGAAAATGAAACATTTGAGAAATTCTAAATAGGACTTTGAAAATAAATGTAGTACAATATAAACAAAAGAAAATGAAAACATGAAATGTTAAAATTTCAAGTTTCAATTTTCATGTAAATGTTCTAAAGCAAATTAAAAATTCTTTTCAATGTTCCAATTCCTTCACTTTTTTTAAAAAAAATTCTATTTTATTGTGGTAAGAAGACATAACATAAGATCTACCTTCTTAACACATTTTCAAGTGGGTAATACAGTATTGTTGGCTATAGGTACAATATTGTACTATAGATTTCTAGAACTTATTCATCTTGCTTAACTGAAACTTCATCTGTTGATTAGTAAATCCCCATTTCCCCTTCCTTCTAGCTGCTGGCAACCACCATTCTACTCTTTGGTTTTTATGAATTTGACTACATTAGATATTTCATACAAGTGAAATCATGCAGAATATTTCTTTTGTGACTGGTTTATTTCACTTAGCATAATGTTCTTAAGGTATATCCATGCTGTAACATATCGTAGAATTTCCTTCTTTTTAAATGCTGAATATTATTCCATTGTATGTATAAACTACATTTTCTTTATCCATTCATCTGTTGATGGACATTTAGGTTGTTTCCACATTAGCTATTGTGGATAGTGGTGTAATGAACATTGAAGGGTTAATAACTCTTTAAGATCCTGATTTCAATTCTTTTGGATAAATATCCAGAAGTGGGATTGCTGTGTCATATGGAAATTCTATTTTAATTTTTTCAGGGGAACAATATATGTTTTCCATAGTTGCTATACCATTTTGCATTTCCACCAACAGTATGTGAGGGTTTCAATTTCTCCACATTCTTTCCAACATTTGCTGTCTTTGTCGTTGTTTTTTTTTTTTTAATAGCTAGTCTTCCAAGCATGAGGTGATACCTCATTGTGGTTTTGCTTTGTAAGGAGTTTCTTTTAAGATAACTCTATTATTGGTGCTATCCCATGCAGTTTTAATCAATGATTTGAATGAGGATATTCATGACATGATAATCAAATATGTGGAGAAATAGCTCAAATTCAGGATCTCAAGAGATCATGAGAGTCTGGAATAATGAGCTGAAACTATCAAAATAAAATTTAATGGAGATAAATGTAAAGATCTTCAACTTGTTTTTCAAATACAACTCTTAAAGAATAGGATGAGTATGACATAGCTAAAGAGTAGCAGGCATGAAAAAGATCTAAGTGTTTGAACTGACTATACACACTAAGTGATGAAGTAGTTAAAGCTAATATGAAGAACTCAAGAATATCAGAGTTGTTTGAAGCCCAGGAGCACTTAGGGTAATGGTGTAGTGGGGTCGTTTTGCTACACAGCATTACAAATGAGTGAAGACTAACTTTGCTTCTCCTTGCTGTCCTTTTTCTCTCCGTATTTCCACATTAGGATTGAGTGGGGAACTGGCATAAGACTCAGGAGAAATCTGAAGGGATTGCACCCAAGTTTAATAAAAGAGTCAAAATTATAATGTAAGAAGTATATATTGCTATTGCTTAATAGTAATACTTCCTATTATTATGTAGGAAGTATATACCATATATTAACTTTCATGTTCTTTCATTTGAACATTAAATCTCATCACTAATCATCTGTGTTTCATTATGTAAGCAAATGATGTCTGTTAACAAACAAAAATAAAAGTAAAAACAAATGGCAGACTCCTGTAATGCTGGGAAAAAAGATTTTAGTACATTCTCCTCATCCAAAATAGACTTTAATTACTATTGATTTTACCTTGCCTTCTGTGTTAGGTCAGGGTTCTTCAGAGAAACAGAACCTACAGAATATCTCTATCTCTATTTCTGTCTCTAGCTCTATCTCTATGTATCTATTCATATATAGGGCAATTCCTTAAAGTAAAACTCTCTGCATACATACATATACACATGTACAGAAAGAGTATGTGTGTGTGTGTGTGTATTCTCTATATTCATATACAGTCATGTGTTGTGAATGACAGGGATATGTTCTGAGAAACGTGTCATTAGGTGATTTTGTCATTGTATGAACATCGTAAAGTGTACCCACCCAAATCTAGATGGTATGGCCTAGTACACACCTAGACTATGTGACATGGACTATCGCTCCTAGGCTACAAACCTATACAGCATGTTACTGTCTGAATGCTGTAGGTAATTATGGCTCAATGCTAAGTATTTGTGTATCTAAACACAGAAAAGGTACAGTAAAAATATGGTATCATAATCTTATAGGACCAACATCTTATATGCAGTCCATCATAGACTGAAATGTCATCATGCAGCACATGACTATATATATTTAACCAGGAATGTATTTACCATGTCTGTAAATATTTTTTACCAGGAATGACTGTGCATGTGTGTGGGTGTGTGTGTGTGTATTGCTTTAGGCAACTGGATTGTGCTGGTGCAAATCCAAAATTTGCGTGGTAGGCTGGCAGGGAGACCTAAGGAAGAGTTGTAATCTGTGTCTAAAGGCAGTCTCCTGGCAGAATTCATCTTTGATCAGAAAAGTCAGTCTCCACTTTGTTAAGGCCTTAAACTGATTGGATCAGGTCCACTCACATTATGGAAAATAATCTGCTTTACTCAAAGTCCACTGATTTAAATGTTAATCTCATACAAAAACACCTTCAAAGAAACATCCAGAATATGTTTGACCAAATATCTGTGCACCATGGCCCAGCCAAGTTGACATATAAAATTGACCATCACATCTACTATGTTTCAAAGTCCTGAAGCTCTTCATACTTAAATCTCTGAGTATGCTATCTAAGAGGCACTAAATTGCTTAAAGGAAGTGACTAGAGTTGAAGGCGTAGCATAGAAAAATTAGTGAAACCTCTCTGAGGACACACTCTAAAACCTCAAATTAGGACAGCAATTTATCAATTCATTCAACAAAATATTTTCAAGCATCTAAACTGTGCCAGTCCAGCATCATGTTATACAGTGAAGATACTGTGGAACCATAAACAAGCATGGTGCCTGCTGGTAAACTGAGATAACCAGATATTAACCAAAGGATCCCATAAATAAATGCAAAATCGCAACTGAGATGAATGGTAAGAAATATATAGTACTTTGGAATCTTTCGGCGAGAACTCACTCTGAGTGGTTCAAAAGTGGCATTCAAGTTGTGCTATGATGGATGATTAGAAGTTAAGTAGGAAAAGGGTTTGGGGGGACTAGTTTGTGGTACCAACTGTATTGAGAGGGAGCATGGTGAATATGATGGTCTGAGAGGCCAGTGTGGTTAAGAAAAAGAATGAGAGAGACATTATTCAAATAATGTAGGTCCTTGGAAGTCTTGATGAGCATATTAAGGAAATTTGCTTTAACCTTAAGAGTTAAAGGAAGGTGCTAAAGATTTTTAAGCAAGGGTAAAATAAACATCACCAGATTTTCTTTCAAACACTTCATTCTGACTGTGGAGAACAGGTTGGAGGGAGAGTAGAATACATTGTAAATTAGATCAATGGAAAAACAAGCACCACATATACTCACCATCAAATTGGTGGTAACTGAACAACACATAAGTGTACATATAAGAATAACATCTATTGAATGTCGGGTAGGGAGGGAGGGGGAAGGGGGAGGGGCGAGGGGGAGGAGGGGACGGATATATGCATACACAAAGGGTGCAGTGCGCACCCTCCGAGAGAGGGACACGCTTGGGACTGGGACTTGGGGGGAAGGGGGGGCAAGGGCATCATACGTAACCTAAACACCTGTACCCCTATAAACAACAAACAATAAAAAAAAAAGAAAAAAAATTAATAAGTTATTGCTTAAAAGAATAAGTTACTGCTTTTTGAGAAGAAGAGAAGTTAGGCTAATGAGGTAGTGGTACAGAGATAAAGAAGTAGGTAATTTGAGAGATATTTAAGTGGGTTCAGTGATGGAGCAGATATACGGCATGAAGGAGAGAAAGCAGTTGAGTATATGAGCTTGGAGCTTAGAGGAGCAGTTTGTGCTGAAGACATAAAATTTCGAATAATTTTCCTATAGTTGAAAAATATTTCACCAGTTTTTGTTCTCTTCATTTTCTTAATCAGAAAAAATCAAGAAATATGTGGATTAGCTTGTCAAAATTTATATAGCTTAAAGAAAACAGGCTACATTGAGACTCTAGGTCTTTTTAATCCATAGATTGTAATAAAACACACACACACACACACACAGGCACACACCATATTGCTTTACTTCAGGAATCCGGATCACACAGCAGGTGTGAATAAATTTAAAATAATCTTTTTACCAGGAATGAAGTATAAAATTGTAGAATGCTTATTTTTATAAGGTAATATACTGATTCTATACTGAGCTATATAAAGGATAAGGACCTTCCACTATGAAAATTGGAGGGTCTTTTTTGCGTCCCTCAAATAATCATGTCACTAACTTTTGAATTTTAGGCTGTATCAATGAAAACACAAGTAATTTCATATGTTTTGATATAAATTAATCCCAAGAGAAGTATCTTCAAACAGAATTTTTCAGGTTTCTTTGAACTGACTCTTATAATTTCCCAGGGGAGACAAAAATGAAATGAATAATCTATCTGTGGAAGAATTATTTAATTATACTCCCATATGCTGAATATCTTGATTTACACAATTTTTTTGAGTTGAAAATGCTTTTTTTCCCCCTTAAAGTCAGAATGTAATCACGTTTTAAATTCCACCTTTTTACTACCCATAAATGTGTTGGCTATTTGCTGAGTACCAAATATCCTGTTAGCTATTGTGGATAATTACAAAAACAAAACAAAACAAAAGTCTGTGACATAGTTCTTGTACTTAATGTGTATTCAAATTTATTGGGTACGTGAAACTAGACTTTAATTAAAAATTGACAACAATCTCTATATGTAGATCCTAAAACCTAATTGATAAATGATATTGACTATCAATTACATTGAAATTCTCAGAAGAGAGAGTATCCTCTCTTGTCTAGTAATTTGGATGGCATCAGGGAGGAAGAGAGATTTGAGCTAGGTAGTAAAGAAAAGAGAACTGGAGATTTTAGCTTCATTGTCTGCTTGCCCTTATATCTTGTAAAAGAACCTAGCCCATCCATAATCCTGGCCATCATATTTTGTTCTACATATTCCCTATGCCCCTCCCCCTACCCAGCTACATGATTGGCCATCTGATTCAAGAAAATCAAGCCATAGACATTTAGTGACCCATATTGCAGGCTGATGCAGAAAGATCATCTGGGTCAACCAGATTCCTGGTCTCTGAATTTTCACTTAAGAATATTGACAGATTGATACGATTAGTACAGGAAGTCTTGATATAGAGGATAGCTAGAGAGGCCGTGATGACCATTTATAAGACAAACTTATAAGAAATCAGAAAATGTGAGGGGGCAGAAAATTTGAGGAAGCAGAAAAGTCTACTTGGTAGAGAGAGGCAAAAGGAGTAAATGCAGAGTGAAGTTGAAAGTAGGAAAATGAGAAGTGGAAAGACTATTATGGCCAATGAGAGATAAACAGAGAGAATAGCCAATTTTCAGAAGTTCCTCAGTCACTGGTGGCATCCAAGTTACAATTTTAGTTTTAGTACACATATTTCCTTACAATAAATTCCCCCACTGTTTTATTGCTATTACTTGGATTAGCTGCATTTCTTGCCACATAAAGAACCAAATAAGAAATAGAAATAGAAAGTTTCTATTCAGATGAGTGTAGAGGATGTCGTATTCCAAGTGAGAGGGAACAGCGCAAGCCGATACATGCAGGAAATAATGAATGTAGTATGTTAGAGAGGCTGGGAAGATGATTACCCTGGAAAATGTTAAAGATATGAGTTGAGGGAGTGATAATATAAGACTAGATATATAGAATGGGCTCAAATTCTGATGATCATACAAAATAAATTGAATAATTTTATTGAAATCTTGGATGTTGTGATAGTCAATGTACAAGCAATAGGAAAAATGCAGTATTAGAAGAGGACTAATTTAGAAGATAAATTGATTGGGGCAAGGGCACTAGCTGTAAGAATTCAGGCACAAGGTAAGGCATGGGGCACAAAAGACACATATGGCAGGTGTTCCACTATTTCCCATGCCCATGCCTGTTGTCCACATTGCTAGTTGATTATGGCACTCTTAACCTGTTGAACATGGGTTAACTGTAATGTTAACTTAAAAAAATTTTAAGAAGATAAAAAAAGGTTCAACAATGTTGAAAAGAATAAAAACTTTTTGATTATAACCCCCAAAAGAAAGAAATACTACTGTCAACATTAGTCTTGTAAAACCTCAAATAAAATTTTTTTACTAAAAATTTCTTGTAAAGATATTGATTAATTTTATACAAAAATGATTGGCTTAGTTGCTTCAGAATCCTTCCTAAATTCCATGTTTAAGTGTTGCAAAGTAATTGATTATGGTAACCAAAGCTCAGACCAATTTTTCAACATATGGGCTCTGCCTATTTGTTCCTAAGACAAGAGGCTTTAATTTTCTTGGCACTTATTACTGTTTAGTGGGCTTTTCAGGATAAGTGCCAGAGCTGTGTGGACACTCTGTAGGCTCTGATGAAATGTAATTAGATAGCAATAGCTTTTCAAAATCCTTCTTTATTACATTTACCACAGTGAGCACATTATGGAATTGTTACTTCCTGTAATATATTGCTCACTCTCAATTTTCACTGAATTGAAAATGTTCAATTCAGGTACCCTTTAAAAATACACTATATTTTCCCAAGGAAGAGTTATGCAAATTAAATGTAACCAAATCCAAAACATAATTTTTCACTCTTAGTATTGCTTTTGTTGTATCCCATAAGTTTTTGTATGTACTGCTTTTATTTGTGTTTGTCGCAAGATATTTTTTTAACTTCCCTCATGATTTTTTCTTTGACTCATTGGTTGTCCAATAGTGTGTTGTTCAATTTCCACATATTTGTGAGTTTTCCAGTTTTACTACCATTGTCGATTTCTGATTTTATTATATCGTGATCAGAAGTTACTTGATATGATTTCAATCTTTTAAAATTTGTTAAGACTTCATTTGTGGACTAACATAATCTCTTCTGGAGAATGTGCTGTGTTTGCTTGAGAAGAATGTATATTCTGTTCCCATTGGGTGGGATGTTCTGTACATGTCTGTTAGGTTCAATTGGTTTACAATGCTGTTAAAGTTCTCTGTTTCCTTACCGAGTTTCCATCTGGTTGTTGTATCCGTTTTTGAAAGCGAGGTATTAAAATTTTTTACTATTATTGTGTTACTGCCTATTTCTCCCTTTGGTTTTGCCAGTGTTTGCTTCAAATATTTGGGTGCTCTACTCTTAGGTGCATATGTGTTTATAATTGTTATATCTTCTGGATGGATAGACACTTTGTCATTGTATCTTGAGACAACTTTTGACTTAAAGTCTATTTTGTCTGATATAAATATGGCCACGTCTGGTCTCTTTTGGTTACCATTTGCATGGGATATCTTTTCCCATCCTTTCACTTTCTGCCTGTGTCTGTCTTCATATCTAAGGCGATTCTCCTGTAGGCAGCATGTAGTTGCACCTTGTTTTTTCATTCAGCCACTCTACTTCTTTTGATCAAGAACTAATTCATTTATATTTATAGTAATTACTGATAGAGAAGAAATTACTATTGCCAGTAATTTGGTAATTGTTCTCTGTCTGTCTTGTAGCAATTTTGTCACTCTTTTTTTCTATTGCTACCTTCCTTTGTGTTTTCTTGATTTTTTTCTATATTGGGATATTTTGATTCTTTTTTTATTTTCTTTTGTACATTTTGTTTGTGGTTACCATGGGGCTTACATAAAACATCTTATAGCAATCTATTTAAAGCTGATAACAACTTAACTTCAGTTGTATATAAAACTCTACTCTTTTATATCTTCTTACCCCACTTTTATTGTTATTGATATCACAAATTACTATACATTAGCTATCCATTAACATAGTTTTATAGCTATGATTATTTTTATACTTTATCTTTTAAATTCTATACCAGAATTAAAAGTGCTTTATCCATCACCATTACAGTATTACAGTATTCTATTGCAACCATCACGGAATTTTTTCAAAGAAATATCTCTGAGAAAGGATCATTAGGCACTCTTTAGCTCAGATTAAAGCTGTTTCTCCATTTTGCCAAGGCCTTCACATGAAAAGTAAACATTTCAGACCATTATCAACTGCTTTTTTTCTGGTTACTAACTTCATTGTTTGGCCATTTCAATTTTACCTATATCTTTTACTTTGGATCAAGTAGCTGAGCCTTTCCCTCTTTGCTATTTACTCTACTTGTCTTCTCCTTACCTCTTACCATTAATCTTTTTTTCTCCACCTATCTCTTAGTCCTTTTCACTACTGTGTTGTAACCCCCATGACACGCATCCCTTATGCGTCCTCAGTCCATCCATCTTACCTCATCCCAGAGCCCTCTATGATAAGCTTAAGAGAAGAGAAAATGTTACAAAGTCAAATTCCCTTTAACCAGGACGTCCAACACTCAATTTATTGTTTACCTCACTACCATATCCATTTAAGGCCTAGTTCTGCTGCTTACTCTATATTTCCTTCCAGCCCAGAGTGAGAGTCACGTTGTTCAGAATGATCAGAGACACTGAAAACACTTGCCTTCTGAAAAGTAGGTTAACTTAACTCAGATATTTGTATGGTCCCAAATCTTCCTTCACGTCCAACTTGGAAAACTTAAGAAAAGCTTATAATTAGTGAATGCTTGCTATATGGCAAATCCTTTTTTTATTATTGTACATGCATCATGGTATTTAATCTGTACAATAACCATATAAGTTAAATGATTTCAGTATTCCTTTTTTACTGATTAAAAAACTGAGATTAGGAGAGGGTGTGCTTTGCCCAAGGGCACACAACTAGCACGGGCACAGCCAAAACTAGAAAAAGAGAGAGTTATTTACAAACCAATGAGCCAAAAATTCATTATCCATGGAACAAATATCTGGGCAATAGGTATGCTCATTGTTACTGGGGTATTGTTGCTTCTAGGCCATCTCAGATGACAAGAAATGCATGTGTATATGTATACGTACATATTTTACACATATTTACAAATAGTTCTGTTTGTAACCATCTGTATCTATATTAAGCTAAACATACATTCATAGTGATATCTCCTACTCTAATCTATTGACACATGAATCATTTAAACCTTCTGCCTCTGCTTATTGTAATCTCCTATTCTGACAGTGAGAAACATGATTCCAACCGTCAACCATTTAATCAATTTTTCCAATTGCAGTACACATGTACAGTAGTATCAGAATTGTTAACCTATGTCACTATGAGGAAAAAAAATGACTCTATCGACTAGATCTCATTGCTTATGAACAGCTCCTTTTGCTTTTAGTCTTAGAGTCTCCATTCCCTTCCAAAGTTACTTAGGTCAGCACCTTTGTCCTCCAACCCTTTCAGTGAGATTGTTTCATGCACTTGTAATGCAGTTAGATTGATTTGTCATATTCTTCATTCCATGCTGGAGTCCTATAACCTCCTCAATAATGTTGTAAAATTTGTATACATTAAGTTTTACTTCTTGTTTTATAAAGATCTATGGGTTTCGAGAAATGCATAGTGTCATGTATCCATCATTATATTTCCATGGAGAAAAATTTAACCACCATAAAAAATATCCACTGTGCTTCACCTATTTCATCCTCCCTTTACTCTCCTGAACCACTGGCAACCATTGATATTTTTTACCATCACTATAGTTTTGCTTGTTTTAGGATGTCATATAATTGGGATCATAAAGTATGTATCCTTTTCATGCTGACTTCTTTCACTTAGCAATATGCAGTTAAGATTCATTCATGCCATTTCATGGCTCAGTATCTTATTTCTTTTATTGCTAAATAATTTTTCATTATATCGATGTACCACAATTTGCTTACTTATTCATCCACTGAAGGGCATCTTGTTTACTTCCAATTTTTGTTAATTAGAAATAATGGTACTATAAACATTTGCATACAGATTTTATGTTGACCTAAGTTTTCAAATCAGTTAGGCAAATACACAGGACTATACCAGGAATAAAGGAAGGTGAACTTGAAGGATCTTATCATACCAGATGTAAGGAAGTGCTCAGAAAAGTGACCAAAGCCCACAATGATGGGTGGTATGTCAAGAGAACTCGGGAACTGGAAGAACACCAAATGGCCAAAACTGGGAAAATTTGAGTAACAAAATAAATAAATTAGTAAAGAATTATAACTCAAAGTAAAAAATAAATATCCATGAGTCCATATTGACATAAAGAAATGACTGGATAAATAAATCAATTGGAAAGAAGAGTCAAATCTTTTACGCAGAAAAAAATTTTCGATAATTTATGGAGATACTCCTCCCTCAAGTGGGGGTAGCATAACTTCATACTTGTTAAATGGGATATGTACATAGTGACTTCCTTCCAAAGAGTACAGTATGGAAAGAGGGAAAAAGAATAACTTTCCAGTGGAGAAACCTGACAAACACCACCTCAGCCAAGTGACTAAGGTCAACATCAGCAGTGACAGTGATGTTTATATTATGTACCCTTGATATGATGTGATAAAAATGGCACTTTAACTCTGTGTTCTTTGTCCTATTCCTGTAATCCTAGACTAATCATTGAAAAAGAATCAGATATATCCAAATAAGGAACATTCTACAAAATAACTGGTAATCCTCAAAACTGTCAAGTTCATCAAAAACAAGGAAAGTTTGAGAAACTGTTACAACCAAGAAAGAACCTAAGGAGATATGATGATTAAATATAATGCTTTAGCATGGATGAGATCCTGAAACAGAAAAAGGACATTGGGTAAAAACTAAGGAAATTAGAATACAATGTGGATTTTGGTTAATAATGATTTGTCAGTATTGGTTCATTAATTATGACAAAGGTACCATAGTAATATAAGATGCTAATAAGGGAAACTGGGTATGGGGTATGCAGGAATTATTGGTACTATATTCATAATTTTTCTGTAAATCTAAAACTGTTCTGAAGTTTAAAATCTTTTTAATATATGTTTGGAGGCACCATATGCTGGTCCTCGAATGGAAGCGGTCTCAAGTCTCTCAGAAAGAGAGAAGAAAGTGACTGGATAGCTGACCTGGCATTTATATTATTGGGAGGTACTGATCCTGTATAACGCTTGATTTCTGGGTTCACATATGCTTATTTCCTTCTCTCCTCACAATCTGTATTTTAGCCTGCCCTTCTTGTGAAAGAGCTTCTGATGACTTGGAATTGGATGAGTTTCTTTCCCCCTGCCTGATTTATAGATTTAGGTGTGAGAGGAATACTTTCTAATTTCATTACCAGCACCCCCAAAGCATAACCCTGGTTTGGTGAGAGGTCTGGTCTTCACGTGGTTTGAGTAGTAAAATATAGCCACCAATTTGTTTCTGGCATTGACAAGTAAATTGGACTTATACTTTTGTTGTTGTTAAACCAGGTACAATGCTATTTCGTTAGTTTAAAAATTTCATTATCAGCAATTAGGTCAACCAAATATAATGTCAAGAATAAAAGAGAATTGACATTTATCGTGTATCATGTTAAGGCTTTCCATGGATTATATGATTTAATACTCATAACAATCCTATAAGGTAAGAACTACAAATATCTCTATTTTACAGATGAGGTAAATAAGACTTAACTAAAAGTAGTTGTCCCATGCCAGATATATTGAATGAACACAGGATTCAGATTCACTTCTGATGCCCATAGTAATTTTCTCTTCACTATAACATGCTGTAGGGTAAAAGTGTCATCTATATCTACTACACGTACATATGCATCTAAAAGTCTATCACATCAAGGGGCTACCTGTTGGCAATAGGTATACTAAGCTTTTAAAAAAATTATTGGCTCTGGTTTCATGGTGATATATGAGGCACTTCGTTGCTAAATTAGTACAGAAGATAGCAAAATGGGTGTTAGGCTAACAATCTCTTACTGCCTTTTGTCTGATCCATTGGCTTAAGAGGGCATGGAAAGAATAGGTGCACTTACCTTTAAGAGTATTGAAAAAGATTGAACTCTAGATGCCTATATGCAACTGTCTGGCATCTTCACTAGGATGCTGAATAAGCATCTCAAACTTAACATATCCTAAAATGTTTCCATCCCCTCATTTCCTCTCCCACCACCTTCAAAATAGTCATCTCCTCCTCAGTATTCCTCATCCAGCTGAATGGAAATACCAATTACTCAAGTTAACTTAATTACTCAATTTAAGAATCTTATTCAATTTAAATATCTTGATTTCTCTTTCTGGTTCACTCCCTACATCTAATCCATCAGCAACTCTTTCAGCTCTACTTTGAAAATACTTTCTAAATCCAGCTATGTCATACCCAATTCCATAGCTACCCACACTACTTCCAGGCCTCAGTCACCTCTCATCTGTATTACTTTGTTTTTACTGGTTTCCCTGCTTTCACTATTATCCTCTTACAGTCTATTCTCCACACAAAATCCAGAATAATTTTTACTTTTTAATGAAAATTAAATAGTAATATTTCTTTGCTTAAAGTCCTCTAATGGCTTTCATCATAGTGTAAAATCGAAACTCCTTCTGGTTTATAAGACCCTGTGTGTTGTATCCTCATCTCTTATCATTCTCTTCCATATTCAGTTACTCTCTGGACAATGACCTTGTTTCTGGTCCTCAAACACAGCAAGCCTGTCATTCCTTAGAATATTTTTCTTTGCTTTTCCCTAGACCTTAGCTTAGCTGACTCCATCTAATTATTTGCTTTAACTCAAATGTTACTTCCTCAGGGAGGTTACCCCTATTCGAAGTTGCTTACCCCATCCTGCAATCAATCTTTAACACAGCATTCTGTTTCATTTTCTTCAAAGAATTTGTTGCTATCTAAAATTATTGTGTTTATTTATAATACTCCTAATAAGACTACAGTTTTGCAGCAGTTGGCACAAAACACCTTTGAACTTCCCCTGAGGGAAAAATAGCATAATGAAAAAATTATGGGATTTGGATTGAGACAGATAACTTTAAATCTAAACTTTTGTCACTGTCCGTGTGACTTGGGACTGGTTGCTTAATTTTCTGGCTTTCAGTTTCCTTGTCTATAAAACAGAAATAAAAATGATACTTATATCAAAAGGTCAGTGTAAGAATTAAATAAGATAAGGCTAATGTCTCAAGTATAGGGACTGATGCATAGTAGATGTTCAATTTTCCTTTCCCCAAGGTTCTGGTATCTTTCATCTCAAAACATCTGTTCTTTGTTTTCATCTGCTGGTCTAATCTCATTTCCTTATGTTCAGATGAAAGGCCACTGGAAAATTTTCCAGTGGTAGTGATGTCTCTTGAAATGCCCTCCAGTTTCCTCATTGTAAAATGAGGGTAATAATAGTCCTTACCTAATAGGGTGGTTTTGAGGATTAAATGAGATAATACATATTGAACTCATAAAATAGTCCCTGCCATATAGGAAGCATTCGGCAAGTTGTAATTCTGTTAACACATTAAATACATTCCTTTCAAAAGTGGGGCTAGAGAGAAATCCGTGGGATTTCTTTATGAAATGGTGGTTTCTTAGAAGGGTCTCATGTGGTGATTCTCAGACTTTAGTGCACAAAATTCGTCTGGGAGAGATTTGTAGAAAACAGGTTCCATGGCTTCACTCCCGGGAGATCTGATTCCATAGGTATAAAATGTGATCTATGTTCCAAGCACTTAAGTTGATTCTGATGTTTGTAGTCCATAAATCACACTTAGAAAATGTGATAAAATGAACATACCTGATTTTAATAATCACTGAGAATTAGCAAGAATTTAAGTGTTTAGTTATCAATAAAGGGTGAGAGGTATTTTAAAACTTTTTGATGTCTCCAAAAGTTCATAGAGTCTCTTTTTATTTTCTCCTCTGTGAATCTGAAACAGCCAATGCTACTGCTATCATGTATCATCAGTAAAGAAATAAGGCTACTGATGTAGAATTAAAAGCCAAAAGGGACATCTGAAAATAGGTAGTTGTCATATTCTTTCCAGTATCATACTGAGGGCTTTATATAAAGAATTTTAGCAATATAAGTGATGACAAGGTTTGTCTCTGTGTATATATATCTGATGTTTCCTTGGCAAATAAAAAGCAACATATATATTTTGAGTCTAATAATTGCTTTCAAGGTGTCTCTTTACAGGCAAGAACATTCGAACATTTGAGGATAATAGGAGATGTTGCTTGAAAAGTGAAACGTTAGTCAAATCAGTAAAAGCGCAATGGTATCCTAAATTGCCCTTTTGATTTTTGTGGCTTTAAAATTGATTAATTCTTCATTTTTCCCCCTCAAACATATCTGGCAAGTGAAAACATCAGCTTCAGCTTTATTGCATTTTTTTTCTCACCACAGGCTCCCAGACATACTATCTGATTGGCTCCCTAGTTGTCTGCCTTATTGACACAGAGTTTATATTTGAAAACTACCTTCCATGTTTTCTTACCTTGATTTTGCTTCTACTATTGTTGAGTTAAGCACTAAGTAATTACAGTTGTTCTCTAGAATAGTCTTGCCTAACAGCTCTTATGACCAAGAACGTGTTAAACAAATTATCTTTATGTCTATGTCTATCTCTATCTATCATCTGTATAGTTTCCCAGCTGCAAAAAAAAAAAAAAAAGAAAAGAAAAAACAACAAAACTGTGAAGTAGTTTTTAAACCTTGTGGCCATCCCCTAGGGTAGAAAGTGAATAAGTTAATGGAGGAAGTGAGGGAACTAACATCTCATTACTATATATTGTTATATATGTAGTGATTAAGATTATGAATTTTATCAAGTCTGCTAGACTCAGATTCAAATCTTGGCTGTGAACTCTGTGTGACTTTGGGTAACTATACAAGCTCTTTAAGGCCCAGTTTTCCTCCATTTGTTAAAAGTGACAATAATATATAAATATCTCCTATAGTTGTAGTATAGAATAAATGGTATTATACATATATAATAGCATTGTAATACATTGTAAATATTCAATAAATATGACCTATTATTACCTCATGTAAATTTTTGTACTAAGGTATTATCTTTCTTTTATAAAAGAGAAATTTAAAGCTCAGAAATAGATATCAATGTCAGCATTATGGCATATCATGTTGCTCTGGGCTCTTCCTTCTCTATAAAAATATCAAATAAACAACATTAGACTTACTAAAATAGCTTTATGGGAGCTCTGAAAAACAGTAAAAGATCTGTGGCAACCAAGTGAACATCCGATCAAGAAAATGTCCCAGAAAGAAATTTTGGAACATTTTACCTGCCTTTGTTCCACCCCCTCTCCAGCATGGTGTGGCCAGCAAAAAGTGGCCATATTCCTACTTCTTTCTCTTAGGTTGGAAGGAAAAGTATAAAACGTGTTTGCAACATTCTGCCTGCCCATAGGCTGCATAAGGAACTGTTTTCTAAATCACCTGACTCACAGCTCAGACAGGAATGATGATGACATACTTTCATCTCATGCTGGAAGCCATGGAGGGCAGTGGTGGGCATTATGGTGCATCAAAACTGAAAGGAGACTACAGACCTGCAGACACCTGGAGTCAAAGATTAGAGACAGAGGAATATGATAGACCATCTAAGGCCCCAAGAAGAATCAGAGGTGCAATTATTAGAGAAATTAAGCCATTTAGAAGCAGCTATTTATATAGGGGAATTGGAAAAAAACACACCTAGGCCCAAAGAAGATACATGTTTAGAAAAGGCCTGAGAAGAATATAAACCTTCATGCTGGGCTAATTAGTGAAGTTCTTCCCCCATACAGAGAGAGTGTGCAAAGACTGGGAAAGGTTGCTGTTTTTTCAAATACTCAATTTTCAACCAAATATTACAGTACACAGAAAGAAACAGGGAAATATGACCCATTCACTGGAACAAATTAATATACAGAAACCAACCCTGAAAACCATAGAATTTGGACTTATTAGACAAAGACTTTAACAAAAACTCTGTCCTAAATGTGCTTGAAGATCTAAAGAAAAAAAAACCCAAAGAACTTAAGGAAATTAGGAAAATTATATATGAGCAAAATGAGACTATCAGCAAAGGGGAAAAATTATGAAAATGAACCAAACAAATTCAGGAGCTAAAAATACAATAACTGAATTAAAAAATTCTATAGAGGGTTTCAACTTCAGGTTCCAACAGCAAAAAGAATCACTGAACTTGGTGACAGGTCACTTGAAATTATCAAGTCTGAGGAGCAAAATGAAAAAAAAAAAATGAGCAGAGCCTAAGGGATTTATGGGACACAGTCAAGTGAACCAATATACATATTACAGGAATCTTATAAGGGGAAGAGATAAAAAAGAAGAGTAGTGAGTTGATTTGAAAACATTACATTTGAAAACATCTCAAATTTAGGAAAGGATATGGCTATAAAAATCCAAGAACTGAAACAAATTCCAAGTAAAATCAATCCTAAGAGACCCATACTGAGACACATTATATTAAAACTGTCAAGACCCAAAGACAGAGAATCTTGACAGCAGTATCAGAAACATTACACATACTGGGGATCCTTAGTAAGATTATCAGCTGATATTTTAACATAAACCTTGAAAGCCAGAAGGCAGTGAGATGTTATATTTAAAATCCTGGAAGAAAAAACTGTGAACTGAGAATTCTATAGCCCACAAAATTGTTCTACAAAACTGAGGGAGAAATTAAGACATTTCAAGATAAAAACTAAAGGAATTCATCATCACTAGACCTGCTGTACAAGAAATGCTAAAGGGAGTTCTTCCACTTAAAATAAAAGGATGCTAGACAGTAACTTTAAGCCATATACAAATATAAATTCTCTGGTAAAGGAAAATACATGGACAAGTTTTATAAAACACTAATATTGTAATTTTGCTTTATAACTCCATTTTTTATTCATCCACAGAATTTAAAGGACAAAAACATAAAAATATGTATAAATCTATGCTAATGGGTATACAATATATAAAGATGTAACTTGTAACATTTTTAGTAGCATGAAATGGGGGGAGCAGAATTGTAAATGAGTACAGATTTTGTATGTGATTGAAGTTAAGTTGGTATTAGTTTAAAATAGATTGTTATAACTTTAGGATGTTCTATATAATGCCCATGGTAACCACAAAGAAAATAATTGAAGCATATACAAAAAAAGATATAAGAAGAATATCAAAATGTATCATAACAAAAATTCAGCTAAATACAACAAAAGGAAGTAGGGGAGAAAATGAAGGACCAAAAGCTATAATACATAGAGAAAACAGATTTTAAAATGGCAATAGTAAATCTTTCCCTATCAATAATTACTTTAACTATAAATGGATTAAAAGACACAAATTTACAGAATGGATTAAAAAACCAGGATCTAACTCTATGCTGTGTATAAGAGACTCACTTTACATCGAAGGACATCTATAGGTTGAAATCAAAAGCATAGAAAAATATATTCCATGCAAATAGTAACCAAGAGAGAGGAGGGGTGGCTATACTAATAGCAGAAAAAATAAGATTTAAGCCAAAAAATGTTACAAGAGACAAATAAGTACAGTATGTAATAATATACCATCCACCAGGAAGACAGAACAATTTTAAATACATATGCACCCAACTTAGAGCACCTAAATATATGAAGCAAACAGTGACAGAACTGAAGAAATACATAGACAACAATAATAGGAGACTTCAACATCACATTTTTAATAATGAGAAGAACATCTAGGTAGAAGATCAGTAAGGAAATCAAGGACTTTAACAATACTATAAACCAGCTAGATGTAACACAGATCTAGAGAACATTCAGCACAACGAGAGCAGAATGTATATTTTCCCCAAGTACACATAAAACATTCTCCAGTATAGATCATAAGATAAGCCCTAAAAACAAGGCTAAATAAATTTTAAAATATTCAAATAGTAAAAAGTGTCGTTTCCAACTACATTGGAACAAAACTAAAATTCAATAATGGAAAAGAAATTGAAAATTTTGCAACACCTTCAAAAATCCAATGAGTTAAAACAGAAATCCCAAGGGAAATTATAAAAAAATTTTGAGATAAATGAAAATGAAACAAAACATGCCAACACATATGGGATGCGGCTAAAGCAATGCTTAGAGGAAAATTTATAGCTGTAAATGCCTACATTAATAAAAGACAAATCAACAACCTAACTTTATACCCCAAAGAACTAGAAAAAAAGAACAAACTAAAATCAAAGCAAGCAAAATGAAGGAAATAATACAGAGGGGATATAAACTAGAAAAAAGGAATATGACTATAATTAATAAAATTAAAAGCTGTTTCTATGAAAAGACCAATAAACTTTTTTTTTTTGATACAGAGTCTTACTCTGTTGCCCAGGCTAGAGTGCCATGGCATCAGCCTAGCTCACAGCAACCTCAAGCTCCTGGGCTCAAGCAATCCTCCTGCCTCAGCCTCCTGACTAGCTGGGACTACAGGCATGCACCACCATGCCCGGCTAATTTTTTCTATATATGTTTTTAGTTGTCCAGCTAATTTCTTTCTATTTTTAGTAGAAATGGGGTCTCATTCTTGCCCAGGCTGGTCTCAAACTCCTGAGCTCGAACGATCCACCTGCCTTGGCCTCCCAGAGTGCTAGGATTACAGGCGTGAGCCACCACGCCCGGGCAAGACCAATAAACTTGACAATGCTTTAGCTAGACTGACCAAGAAAAATGAGAGAAGACTGAAGTTATTAAACTGAGAATGAAAAAGATTACTACTGATTTTACAGAAATAAAAAGCATTATAAGGGATACTATAAATAATTGGGTACTAATAAATTATGTAACATAGACAAAATGATCAAAATCTAGAGAAAAACTATCATAAGTGTCACAAACAGAAATAGAAAATATAAATATACCTATAAAAGTAAAGAGATACGCTCAGTATTTTAAAGAAACTCCTGCAAAGAAAAGCCCAGGACAAGATGGCTTTATTGGTGATTTTTAAAGAAGAATTAATATCAATCCTTCACCAAAAAATAAATAAAATAAATTTGAGAAGAAAATATATACAAACTCATTCTATTGCCCCAATTCCTAAGCCAGACAAATACATTACAGGTAAGAAAACTAAAGACCAATATTCCTTACAAATATACATCAAAAATTCTGCATGAAATACTAGCAAATTGTATCTAAAAACATGTAAAGATAATTATACACCAGAACCATATGGGATTTATCCAAGAAATACAAGGTTGGATTACCCTATAAAATTCATCAGTGTAATACAACATATTAATAGAATAAAGGATTATAACCACTTGAAAATTTCAATAGACATAGAAAAAGGATTTGGCAAAATCCAACAAGATTTCAAGATACAAACATTCAATTAACTGAGAATAGAAGAGAATTTCCTCAAACTGATAAAGGCCATTTATGGAAAACCCATAGTTAAAATCATATTTAAGTTTGAAAATTTAATATTTTCCTCATAAGATCTGGAAACCAAGAACAAGAGAAGTAAGTCCACTCTCATCATTTCTAATGAACATTATACTGTAGGTTCTACCCAGGGCAATTAGGCAATGGACAGAAATAAAACACAATTAAATTGAAAAAGAAGAAGTAAAATAATCTCCATTTGTAGATAACATGATCTTGTACATAGAAAGTCCTAAGGAACTCACCAAAAAATGACAATAACTAATAAATGAGTTTAGCAAGGTTATAGGGTAGAAGATCACTATATAAAAATAAATGGGAATTCTATACACTAGCAATAAAAAAATCTCAAAATTAAGAAAAAAAATTCATTTAAATTAATATCAAAAATCTGAGAATAATTTTTACAAAATCAATACAAACTTTGTGTTTTGAAAAATTCAAACATTGTTTAAAGAATTTGAAGAAGACTTAAATGATATCTCATGTTAATGGATCAAAAGACTTAATATCATTAAGATGGTAATACTTGCCAAATTGATCTACGTACAGATTAAATTCAATTCATATCAAAATTCCAGCTTACTTTTTTGCAGAAATTGACTTGTTCCTAAAATTTATATGGAAATGCCAGGGATGCAGAATGGAAAAAATAATCTTGATAAAGAATAAAAAAGTTGAAGGACTCAAGCTTTCTGACTTTAAAAGTCACTACATAGCTACAGTAATCAAAACAGTGTAGTACTAGCATAATGATAGATCAATAGAATATAACTGAGAGTCCAGAATTAAACCAATATTTTTATTATACGAGCAATTGATTTTTCACAAGGGTGCCAAAACTTTTCAATGAGGAAAAGGATAGTCTTTTCTAAAAATAGATATCCACATGAAAAAGAGTAAAGTTGAACTTCTTTCTTATGCCATATACTAAAGTTCACTCCAAATAAATCATAGACCTAAATGTATAAGCTAAAATTATAAAATTCTTACAATGAAATATACTAGTATATTTTCATGACCTTTGATTAGTCAAAGCCTTTTAAAAATACAGCACCAAAAAAGCAAAAGTGAGAAAAGAAAAAGAAAAATTGGACTTCGTCAAATTAAAAAAAAAAAAACTTGCTATGGGGAACTTTCTTCATCGTACTCTTTGTAAAAATATAACCCCTTGAGCAGGAGAAAATATTTGCTAATCATATATCAGATAAGAGACTTTTTTCCAGAATATATAAAAGAACACTTACAAATGAACAATAAAAAGAGGCAGATTGATTAATAGGAGAAAAGGCATACAAATTTTATTTAATGTGTATACATGGGATCCTTTGGAATGAAGGCTCAACCTCCCAGTGAAGTACAGAAGTTTATAAGGAACAAAAGACATTCTATAAAAAAGCACATCTGCACTCAAATGTTTACAGCAGCACAATTCACAGTTGCAAAGATGTGGAAACAACCCAAGTGCCCATCAATACATGAGTGGATTAATAAAATGTGGTATATGTATACCAAGGAGTTCTACTCAGCCACAAAAAACAATGGTGATCTAGCACCTCTTGTATTATCCTGGATAGAGCTGGAGCCCATTCTACTAAGTGAAGTATCACAAGAATGGAAAAACAAGCACTACATGTACTCACCATCAAATTGGTATTAACTGATCAACACTTAAGTGCACATATAGTAATAACATTCATCTGGTGTTGGGCAGGTGGGATGGGTACATTCACACCTAATGGGTGCTGTGCGCACTGTCTGGGGGATGGACACACTTGAAGTTCTGACTCGGGTGGGACAAAGGCAATATATGTAACCTAAACATTTGTTACCCCCGTAATATGCTAAAATAAAAAAAATGAATGGGGGCTTGGATTGTGACAAAACAGGTTTTCGGTGGCAAGACAGACTATAGGAGGAAGAAAGGAAGAGGCTTGTCTATCAAAGTTGGCTTTGCTGTGTAGATGAAGCCTCTTAAGTAGCATCTCTCAGAGAGAGTATATGGTAAATATTACTTTTCAGACCTCTAAAGGTGTCAGGCTCTCAGTTAATCTTTCCTAGATTGGGTAAGAAAAGACCTGGCTGCATTAATACAGATTTTCTACAGACACAAGTCTAACCCTGCCCCCTCAAAAAAATAGCTTTGTACCATTACCTCTGTCTGTTGGACCTATGGCAGCCCTCTCATAATACGTCAAATATATTTTGGGGTAAAATATTCTGATTTTGTTCACTAGTCATTAGGGAAATGCAAATTAAAACCACAGTAAGATAACACATCATACCTACTAGGGTGGCTATAATAAAAAATTACAGATAATAGATAATAAAAAATGTTGGCAAGAATGTAGAGACACTGTTATTGCCCAACCAGGTTCACTGCCCACTGCTCAAGAGGAAGTCAATGCACTGAGACTACAGGGTTTACAGCAGAGAAAGAGTTTAATAATGCAGATGCCAGGGGATGAATTCATAGGGTTGAGATGCAGAAATTATCTTCTCAGTTAGGAGGTTCCTTGGGTAGGGGGTTTCAGGGCTGATGCATCTGTTCCCATGCCTACCTATGGGTCTGGCTGGCATTAGTAGGTCTTCAGAATGCAGAGTCTGAAAAACACCTCAAAGACCATTCTTAAGATTTATAATAGCAAGGTTATCTATAGAATCACACGTCATGGTATTTACAACAGCGATGTCATCTACAGAAATAGTGGGGGGAGTCACAAATCTTGTGCCTGTCAGGGAGGATAGTGCCATTAAGCAGTGACCAGTTACACCAGCAAGGAAGTTAAGGAGCAGTGGCTGGTTAACTTCTGGCTGTATTTATACTTTTGTAAAAATCAGACATTGGCTGCTATTTATACCTTATGGCTCTACATTGTTTTAATATAGATGGTTTCAACACTGGAACCTCGTACACTACTGCTGGGAATATAAAATGATGCAGTGCTTTGAAGAAAAGTCTGGCAGCTCCTCAAAAGGTTATATGAGGTTACATTATGACCCCAAAATTCCACTCATAGGCATATACCTAAGAGAACTGAAAACACATTCTTACAAAAAGTTGTATGTGAATGTTCATAGTAGCATTATTCATAATAGTCAAAAGGTGGAAATAACACATTTCTGTAAACCAATGAATGGATTAATAAAATGTGATATGTCCATGCAATGGAATATTATTTGGCCAAAACAATAATGAAGTTTTGATATACTTACAACATGGATGAACCTTGACAACATTATGCTAAGTGACAGAAGTCAGACACAAATGGCCACATATTTTATTATTTTATTTAATTTCTAGAAGAGTATGATACAGATAAAAATTAGATTATTTGTTGCCTAGGGCTGTGGGGGTTGGGGGCAGATAAGGAATGATTGTTAATGGATGGGATGTCTCTTTTTGGAGTGATAGAATGTGCTAAAACTGATTGTATTGATTGCACAAACCTTTGAATATATTAAATACTAAAAGACATTGAATTGTACACTTTAAATGGTTGAAATGTATGGTTTGTGAATTACATATTAATAAACTATCTCAAAAATAGTGGCATGTATAAGCTTAGCTGGTCACATCATGACTCTAATGAATCTAAGACCTTAGAGAAGAGTCAGTCCTTTTTCTTTTCTTCCTTGTATTCCAGGTAGAAATCAAACCTTTAAGTAAGTAACAAAGGAAAAGAAATTGAAAAATTTAAAAATATATTTCCATGTTCAAAAAGGAACTGAAAATACACAATATAACTACAGTCAGATGCTTCCTCCATGTAAACACAGTATTATACTACTTACCTTTATCTGATTGAAAGTTCCACCAATAATCACTGGGTATAAATCTCCAAAAAGTTGTTTTTCTGGCTTTTTGTTTTGTTTCTCTTTATTTGTAACAAATCTATTTTTGTGCCAAGGGATCCTCTAGAACCGAATTTCTGTATTAATGAAAATTCAACCATTATGTGTTAGATAATTAAGTGGAGAGAAGAAAAGAAAGACCTAGAAAATTTATCTTTGCCATCTAGGAATTTATACTTTATTGGAAATTGAGCATGTGATCAAATATAAGACTCATTATATTTTTCTCTCAATTCATTTATCACAAAATGTGAAGGGAAGGCATGAAGAGTGATGGAGATGAATTTTGACTTCAGGAGATCCTCCTGAAACAGAGTCATTTGAATGAGATCTTTAAATGATTGATATGTGTCAACAAAGGGAGACAGTAAGGGATTGCGGGTAGAAGAGACAGCATGAGCAAAAACACAAAGTTACGAGAGTGAGTGGCATGTTTGAGCAACAGGTCCTTGGGTTGAATGGCTGAGAATGATAGGGCATATCAGTATTAGATAAAACTGAGGGTATGTACTGGGATCATTCTATAGAATACTGAGAAATATGGACTTTCTATTATAAGTGGTGGAGAGCCTGTTAAGGGTTTCTGAGAAGAAGTATGATATGAATAGGTTTATATTTTGGAAAAATAATTATGATGATATGTAGAGTGGAACTGGTGGCAGAAAGCCAGACAGGAGACTAACTAACACAATATTCTAAGTGTGAGATAACATAGGCTTGAACTTACACTATGAGAGAAGAAAGAACAAGGTTAGGAAAATTTATGTGGAAGGAGTGTGTGGAGAGAGAGGATCCCTGTGATCATGGTGTGGACATACTGAGCAGTTGTGATCAGACTGATAGGAATAAAATAAGAAGAATGGAAAATCATGGGAAGACAAGAAAAGAGAGTTTCAAGAATAAAAGTGGTCAATAATGTTAACAAGAGGACCAAGGCAATACTATCAAATTTGGCCATTTGGAGGTCAAAAATGACTTTCGAGAGTAGCTTCGAGAACTACTAGGAGTAATCAAAGTGAAATTCTAATGACAGCTGTAAAAACAATTTTAAAATTCATTTATATATCCTATTCCTTTTATTTGTAAAGACTTCATACTAATGCAGATTCTTGTCAAACTGTTACTAGAGAAATAATTGCAATGTAAATTACCTGTCTTCAAAAAGCATTTTAATTAGATATAATGAGACATTTATTGTGTTTTAATTAAATAATAGGTGATTTGCAGAGAAGCATTGTTGAAGTATATTCAGCTTAGAAGAGTTAAACATTATTGCTTTTTAATTATGTCAAAATTACTTAAGCAGTGAAATCAGTGTAGACAAAAAGCAGTGAGGAAAGTGTGGAGCACAAAAGTGTATAGTGTCAACACTTGCAACAACATCGCTAGCTAGATGACTCTGTACATCCTATTTCTAGGCATGGCAACTGAAAACAGCATGTTTAACAGATGCACTGTATCTCCAGTGTCAAGTCAAAGCTTTAAATGGGCCCCAACTCTCTTCCAACTCAGTTCTATATTGTTTCTACATAACCCTTCTGACTCAGATGGCAGAACCATAAGGGAACAGGGAGTCCTGTCCCTAAGAACACTAATACTACTTCAGTTTCTGTCTTGCTGCCATCTGCTGAGCTCCACAGCTCCCAAACCACTCCATAAAGGGGAACTTTAAAGTATTTGGAGGATTGTGTATGTTTTCAGACTGCTCCTAGGACTACACATATTCAGGGAAATGGAGCTCTTGGGAATAAGACAAGAGGAATCTCAGGTTGTTAAGCAGATGATATCTGTTTAGTAGTTGATATTATAACTATTTCAGATGAAGAGTATTTGTGAATAATTTTCCTAGTCCACAGGATGGGAGTAAAAATGACTATATGTAGTTCTTTACCCTGGTCTTGCTATAGACCCCAAGCACATTTGTGAGCTCTCTCTCACAGGTTAAAGTACAGCTGTGATCCAAGAACATGGCAGAGATAATTGATCCTTACAAAGATTTTTAACTCACAACTTTGCCATCATTAGTACCAGCTGAGCTCACACAATAATTGACAACTTCATTTCAGAATGGTAGTGAGGCATGAAATGATTTTGTCTACAGTCTATCCTTGATCTATCAAGAAAGTCAATGCCAACTTCTAGTTAAACATGGTAGAGTGAACATGCATTAATCTCTACTCCCTTCTAAAATCCACTAATAGGATGAAAAGACATAAATCTACAGGGAAAAAGGAAACAGCAGAATAGATGAGATGCTAACACAATTTTGAAGTTGGAAAGCAGACAAACTAATGGTTAAGTCATGGCAGAAATGAGAAAGGTGAAATCTAAGCCTGAGGGTACAGGACAAAGATTGTGGTGGGAGGCAGAGTTAAGTCAAAAAAAAAAAAAAAAAGCCAACACAAGCTTCAGAATCTAGGAAGGAGGCAGAAATTTGGTACCTTATACCTCTGTAAGGCAAATGTCAGCAAGATTATGTTGTAGGTCTGTTTAAGGATATTAACTGCCAAATCCCGTCCCAGACCATGCACTTTCCTCCACACCCACATACATCCCTGGGCAGAAAACTAGAGATTTATTCTTAAAGAAGTTTAACCATAGGGACCTGGACTTGGGGAACCCAGATACAGCTGAGGGTAGTGATGCCATACTAAAAACAGCAGGATTAAGGAGGAATCTATATAATATACAAGGAGATCCCCAGACCTTTCTGTAATTTAACTCTGGGAGAGCTAGCAGTCCAGTTTTAAACCCCTGTGCAGGAATTAGGAAGATTCCACTCTAGTGAAATTGCCCAGCCTGAGAACAAATGTCTACAGATAATGACAATTTAAAGACCTCAGTGAAATAGCTCTGTCCTTATTTAATCAGCGTACAGTGAAGCACACCGTTGATAGGCCCTACTCCAGCACATAGAGCTATCAATCAACACTTTCATGCCTCAGTCTTAAATAGGAATGAATAATCAAGGATGGGAATTTGAGGAAAAGCTCCAATATGAAAAGCAGAAATTAAAACAGAAAAGGAACTAAGAGAAATAAAGTGACACAGGGAACAGAAGCAAAAACAAAACCAATCCCTAGCATCCTCATAGAATGTTTTAAAAAGGCTATTGAATGACGGTATAGCACAGTGATTAAAAGGGTAAGAATACAGGCATTTGAGTTAAACTTCTTAGGTTTGAATCCCAGCTCTACCATTTCTCTAGTTGCATGATCCAGGGACATGTTACTTAAACTCCCTCTTTCTCACATTCTTCACATGTAAAATGAATATAATATTAATAAAAGCACCTCGCAGGATTATTAAAAAGATACAATGGATTAATTCATGTGATGTATTTGTAAGAGTTCTTGGCACATAATAAGTTCTCAAAAATTATTAGTTCCTATTGGGAGTAACACATTGGATACAATTTGACTCCTCTCTTTGGAAGCTTGTGGTTTCGTTAAAGAGGAAGTAATTATTATATTGTACTCATGAAACAAGAAATGGATTCTATAAGCATTGAACAGGTTATAAGAAAGATAGCTCTTAGGTGTTAACTATAGCATGGCATAAATATTTACAAAAGAGTTATAAAATAAAGTGTAATAACAATATTTTGATTTTTTATTTATTTTGAACCTAAAAGTCTACACTCAGATTAATTGTTAAATACATGCATAGAATGAGGACATTTTCAGATATTCGATGTCTTAAGAATTTACCTCGCATGTATACCTTGTCAGGAAACTCTGGATGATGTGCTCCACCAGAATTAGTTGGGAAACCAAGTTAGAAAAGCACATGGGAACCAGGAAACAGTGAATTCAATGGAAGAGAAAAAAGGAATTTACATGATGGTGTGAAGGGAAGCTTCAGGATGAGTACCTTATAGCAGGCCCAGAAGGCTACAGTGCAGAACAAAGCAGGAAGACAGAAGTCCCAAAAGAATGATAGCCAGAAAAAAAAAAAAAAGAAAGAGAAAGAAACCATATGTCTATTTGATGCTGCTGAGAGGATTTTTATGTTGCTGATATAGAATTTAACACTAAGTCAGTGAGTTATATTGATGATAAAGTGAATGAAAAAATGAAGTCATGGTTAGTTCCAGGTAAAACTAAAATTTGTAAAAAAAAAAAAAAAAAAAAAATAGTGGGGGGGGTGGTGTTGGTAGGGTGGTAATCATAGCATCCTGCATCCCTTGGCAGTGAGTAGCAGTTACATAGTCCTAAAAATGTAAGCATTGACTACTGACTTAACCTAAATTGATTATATAAATCTATGACGAGAATAGGGCAAGAGTAGTGTGTGTATGTGTTGTGTGTGTATGTAAGACAGTGCATAAAAGTGATGAGTTGTTATCTTCCACAGTAGGAAGGTGATAGAAAATGTATAAAACTGGAAATTTAAAAAAAGCATGATAAGTATGTTATTTGCAATTATGGAGGTAAATACCAAAAGAAACAGCTCAAATAGATGAACATTTCCTATGGAGAGAGAAATCTAGGATGTTGGGGAGAAGGCCAGGAGACCACTGTTTTCTATTATAAGCCTTATAGAACTATTGGATTTTTAAACGAAGTGAATGTACTAATTTAATTCAAAACACAAATTTTAAAAAGCAAGGCAAAAAATACAGAAAAAAAGCAAATGCTGCATTACTTCTGCTTCTCTAATAGATAGGAAATAAATATAGGTTTAGATAATGTCTTGCCCCTTTACGTGGTCCTTTCTCATCTATTGCATGGAACTTTTCTTTGTGTGAAGGTGACTTTGAAATCAGTGGGAGGTTCTTACTTAAAAGTGCTGCATGGGGGTGTTGCTGACCTTCAGAGTCTGACCCATGAATGGAAAGCAATAAGATGTCAAGCATGCATGCTGTTTCTTCAGAAAACAAGCACTGCTTTGAAGTTGTTGTGGTTAGGTAATGGACCATTAGCCAGAAATTTCATTTATAGAACATCTTAATGTTCAACTGGTCATGTTAACAAATGCCTCTTGATCATGTTGATGGTGCCATTATATTTTTTGTTATTGACATTAAGGACTCATCACAAACATTTTCTGGCATAAAGAAGCCTGCTCCCTCCAAGGAAAACTAATTTTTTTTCATGACATTTTTTAGAAAAATTATAGCTGTTTATAATTAAATTCAAACCTATTCTTTGGGGAATTTATTTATTTATTTGGTGTGAGTTTCCACCTCCAAAAATTTACTGTCAAGTGAATATAGTTTTCAAGGTTTTGAAGAATTTCTCTCATATATAAAAATAAAACTGTTCTTTTGGATCATTTGAATTACTTATTTCTTCCTGACCTTTGTTTAGCTACTGTGTCCAGTTGTATTTAATTAGACTCAGGAAAATATTTTTTATTCTTTCTATGAATGTTACTAAATACACTCAAACAAATATAAACTAAATCCGAATTAGGATGAGTGTTGTGCAATATTTATAACCTCTTGCCTTCTTGTGAATGCAAAGACTATATAAATTTTTTAACTGCAATGGGAGATGTCAAAATCAAACTTTTCAAATTTTGGTATATTGCTTTTATTTATTTACTTATTGAAAAATATTTGACCACTTGCAACGTGTGACAGTCACAGTGCTAAACAGTGGAGAGGTGATGAAAAATGAGAATTACATGATTCCCTCTTCATCAAGCTTACAGTCAAGTCAGAGAGACAGAAAGAAAAAGTAAAATGACAATATAAATGAAAGAATTGCAAACTGTTCAATGGAGCGAAGGATCCAACAAGGAGCTAAGACAAAAAGAAAGGAACAAACTTCAGATTGAGTTTTTAGGGAAGGTCTCTTTGAGGACGTGACATTTAAAGTTAGACCTAAAAATTGAGGAGCTGGCTATGTGAAGACCTGCATGGTGGTAGTGGAAAGAAAATTCCTGACAGAGGAAGCAGAATCTAAAAAGGACCTCAGGTAGGGAAGTGCTTGTTGCTTTACAAGAAGTGAAAGGAGTTTAAGAGAACTGAGCCCTCATCTTTTACAAGAGGATGTTGATAGGTAATATCTAAAAGTCAATCATCAATGAATAGCAGTATAAGCATGTTTATTTCTAAATACATGGATAAGTACTTGAGTAAATGTCACAAAAGTGGCAAGAATAGAATGATCAAGGAGATAAAGTCAGGAAATGAGTTTGGAAAGTTGTCAGGGGCCACACAGTGCAGAGAATTCTAAGCCTTAGTAAAGAGTTTGACCTTTAAGTGCCATGGGGAGCCACTGAAGGATGTAAATCAAGGGAGTGATATGAATTGATTTATGTTTTAAGAAGATAATTTTTGTTTCTGTGACTAGAATGAATTGGAGGCAAAACAAGACTGGAAACAGGGAGACAGGTAGGGATGCTGTCTGTGACAGAGTGAAATGATAGTGGCCTGGATGTGAGCAATGTTGACGGAGATGGAAAGAAATTGACGGCTCAAGATATATTTTGATGCTAAAATAACAGGTCTTATTAACTGATTTCATGTAGAAGTAGGGGACAGGGTGGAATTAATAACTTCTGTTTCTAGCTTGGAGGAGGAATGTGATACCATTTACTTAGATGAAGAAGACCAGGATGAGATAGGGAATAATCAAGAGATTTATATAGAGGATGTTAAATTTTTGATGTCTATGAACCATCCAAGTGGAAATGTCAAGCAGGCATTTGATTTTAAAAGATTAAAGCTGTTTCTGATGCTCTATTTCTGGGGAACAATGAACACCCTTGACTTTTTAAATTTAACTCCATACAAGGGTAAATAAAGTACCAGTTGCTTACCTTTTAATATTAATTATTCAACCATCTATGGTAGGCATTGTAAGAATTTACCTATTTGTCTATCACATATATCTATCTACCTGTCTGTTTATTCCATCATCTATCTCTATCTTATGTCTTTTTAGCTATCTAGTTATCATCTAATAATTATATCCACCTCCTACTAAAATTAATTTGAAGTGGCTTAGGTTAAAAGACACAATAGGATTTTTAAACTAAATCATCAGAATTCCATGGAGGAGAGAGGAAAAGTTGACAGGGTAACAATTAAGTATGATCTTTATAATGACTGTACTTTCTGAACTGAAAATCATGACTTGACACAGAATCTGATAAAGGCATTTTTCTTCATAAATTTGCAAATATATTTATATAAAAAGTTTTATAAAGATGAAAAACAAGTGTGTGTGTATGTATATACATATATCTGTATATCTACATCTGTATTTATGAATCGGCAACTTGTTTTTAAAAGAACAAACTTACATGAAGTCATGACTTCATATATTGTCTGGCCATCAATTATTATATTTTTTGGCCAAATAGGAGCAAAAGAATGGTGCTTTCTAAGATGGCTCTACCTAAATATTTATCTCCCTTTTTCTAGCTCATCAGAGTAATGGGTGGTATACCAACCAAGACATCCACTTACCTGAGGGAGGACTTGGTGTCCTTTAGTTCACTTATTTCTTTCTTTATTCATACATTTAGTCAACATTAATTGATCACTTATTATGTGGCTAGTACTTGGCTAGGGAGTGGGAATACAGAAATAAATTTATCATTCCTGCTTTCCTTCAAGGACTTCACAGTCTTGTGAAGATGTAATAAAATATAATGATTAACATTTATTGAGCTCATAATCCGCACTAATTACTTTCCATGTATCATATCATTTTACCTGCACAACAACCCCACTAGGTTGTCAGTAAATTTATTCTGTAAATATGAGGAAATAAGGGCACAAGAGTGCTTTTGTTACCAAAAACTTGGCACTTGTCCTCGAGGCTGCATCAGAAGAAGGAGAACAAGCAGTTTGAGGAGAAGGAAAGAGAAGTTTATTACTTTGCTGGCAAAGGAGGAAAAATGGTAGACCTTCTCATCTCAAAATCTAAATTCCCTAAACTCAAGCAGAAATACCCAGCATTTAAAGGGAGGGCCCCTCAGTTCTAGGCTATTGTGGTTAAGTATTCTAATTGTCCCATCTCTGCCAAAGACAAAACCCACCCAGGGCCACCTGGGAGGCTGGTGCCAGCCTGGGATGCAAGAACAAAAGGCCTTGTTCCTGCTCTTCCCAACCGCTGGCCTTAGGCAGGCATGCAGGTTTCAGGTCTCAAAAAGAGTGAGGGAAGTTTTAAAGAGACAGAAAATATTTCTGCTGTTTTTTTTCAGGCCATTTCCTGTTACACTTTGTTCAAGATCAGATAGTCAGTGATGGTGCTAGAATTCAAATCCAGACAGTAAGTGCCCAAAGCCATGTGCTTCATTACTGTGGTGGTCTTCTTGAATCACTAGCCCGAGCTTGTTATATCTAGCTGTCAGGAAAATACCTTGTAGGACCCCAAGGGCCTAAAGAAGAAGAAGAATGTTAACTAGATTTAAACTCTTTAAACTATTTTGTTTTCCATTCTTTTTTTCCCTCCCATGTCCCCAAATCTCATCCCAAACTCAAAAACCAAACAAATATCAAAAAAGAGAAAAAAAAGAACTATAGATTTCAAGGAATTGAATCTTACTGATAAAATTGGAATAGAGCAATCATTTGTGGCCCTGTTTGTAAATGCTTATGATCTCTTGAAGACAAAACCCAGGATACATCTATGTTGAAGCGATTTCAAAAATTGAAATCATTGAGTTCCTACAACATAAACAAATCTCGGACCAGCAAATATTGGGAAACTATCCTGTAATTAGGTGGAGTGTGCTTTTGTCTAGACATAATTAGAAAGATAGCAGGAAAGTCCCACATGTTACCCAAATCACTTTTTCTCACCTTTTATAAAGTTACCTGAATTACATTTTCAGTAATCATCCCTTTGGAAAAAAGCATTGCCATTTCCTGACATAAGCAAGTATAATATCTTTTTAGCACCTTAGAGTCTGTGAAACTATTAGATGACTGTTCCCTAAGAACAAGGCTCAGAGGAAAGGGCTGCCATGGTGGTGTCAGGTGGGGGGTGGTAGGGTACCTTTAGAGCTTGCATATTTTGCCTATTTTGAAGTACTTCCTAAAGTTGATTTATATTGCAAAACATGGAGGTGTCATCCAAAAATAGCCTAAAGGTCTTTCATAAAGGTATATACCAGATTACCCATTATAACATTATTTGTAGTAATAGCAAAAGATGAAACCAATCCATGTCCTTCAAAAGAGGGCTGTTATGTAAATTATGGCACATATACAAAGCAGCTGTAAAAAAGAATGTGGACACATTCTGCATACTGATACTGAAAGATCTCCAACATACCTTGTCATGTGAAAAAGATAAGGGTCAGTGCAGTGTTTACAGTATTTCATCTTTTTTGTAAGAAAGATGTGAAATAAGGATATGTATTTCTATTTTCTTATATTTATATAAAGAAACACTGCAAAAATAAATAAGCAATGGATAGGGGCAGCAGCAGGAGAAGAGTGAAGTGTGGCAGTATCAACAGACAGATTTCTCCAATGCATTTTGAACCATATGAAAAAAATCCCCCATCCAAACTATAGAAACATTAAAATATTATTTAATAATTGCTCCATGAAAATCCTACCTAAGAATATAATTCCTTTAGACAAAGCAGTGTGCTTTGGTCCTGAATTTAGAATCAGAATATCTGTGAAGAGATGAATTAATTGAAGAAGTTACTAAGGAGCCCTGTCATGTAATAATGTTAAGCATGGGCTCTGGAGATGGACCGCCTGGGGTGAAATCCTGACTCTCCAATTCCTAACCATGGAATGAATGAGATAATGTATGTAAAGAACCACCTGGCACAGAGGAAATGCTCATTATAAAATATAAGATGTCTTTCCATTTCAAAAAGAATAATGTGGGATGGGTATATTTTAGATCTTATGGTAGGGCATAAAAATAATCACTTTGGAAAGGGTTGAGTTAAGTCCATGCAATGTAGTTTGAATTTCAAGAAGGAATTCCCATACATGGGTCTAACGCCGGGGTCAGAAACTATTTATAGCTGGCTTGTATCCATCTTCTACTTGAGTTCCTGTTGTAATTCCAGTTGAATGCCTTTTACTACAACTGTACAGGTTGCCAAATTATCTGCAAACTGACAGGGAGAACCATTTCCATGGGGTCATGTTTGTCAAATAAATATAGTCCTATCTTGCTCCTGCCAGAATAAATCTGATGTCCCATGGTGACTGCAGTCTGTAGCACCTGTGCTGACAACAGCTAATGGGATGAATATGCATTTTTGATGGTGAATAAAGATTTGGGGAGTATATGAGAACTCTGTACTATTTTTGCAAATTTTTTATAAATCAAAAAGTTCAAAATAAAATTTCAAAATATGTGTAACCTCACAAAACAGGGATCTACAAATGTTACAAATGCTATAACACATAATAAAAGATGCCCAAGCTCATTAATAATCATGACAATGCAAATTAAAACAAAAATACATATAAGAAATTTACTGGCAGTTCTGAGATGGATACTATAGATACAATATTTCTAACCCATAAAATTACACTGAGATTTTGGGCTCACCCTGATAGTCTAAAGGGAGAAATGATAAAACTAGGCCATCAGTTTCTTGCTTTTCAGACAGTAAAGAAATCAAGTATTCTCTCTTTCCTTGCCTTTTCTTTTTAAAAATATTTTTTGCAATAAGCAAATATCTCCTTCAGTAAGAGCAGAATGACTTTTATCTGAAAGTGCTCTTGCTGATTTGACACACTTTAAAAATTAATTTTGGTTTATTTTCCAAAAATCCAGTAACGATGTAAATGAGATCAGTTAATAAGTGGTAAGAGATAATTGCTATAGTTCTCCAATAATGCTCTTTTGTAAGTGAAGTTTTATTTCAAGTCTACCAGAAGTAATCTAAATATTGCCATTTACATCAGTAGATATGGACAAAACTATAGTTTAAATGAAATCACTGGTATGGAAAAAAAACTAATTAAAATAATACCTACCAACTGTGTGAACCTTTCCGTGTACTCAGTTTCTTTCAGAAGGTATTTTCAAGTTAACAACAGTCCAACAACAACAAATTATGCCCACATTTGGGAGTAATATCCCCGGGTTTAAATTCAACTTAAATGTAAATCTTGAACAAGCTGCTTTACCTCTCTGGACTCCAGAATCTCATCATCTGTAAAGGAACTTACCACTTTGGAAAGAAAAAAAGAGAGTGTGAATGGAGGTGGGTGACTATAATGAGAAGGACCCACCAGTTGTGATGTCTGCTTGGTGTTAAATTCCTTTCTCCTGGGAATGCTTAACCAAGGTTCTCCCACTCGCCTCTTCCAAGTTTCCTCCTCCTCAGCTAATACCTCAGATACCTCATGAGCGTTGGTTGAAAAGTGGTCCTAATGGCATGGTGTGATAAATTTCATAATACAAATTCCCAGTTTGGTGGCACTTTTGAGTGCTATTTAGGGTTCAAATTCAATCAATCGATAGACTGATGACTCATTAGAAATGTAGTTCTTCTCTAATTAGCACATACATTCTTTCCTTACATAATACCTCCACTTCTCTGATTACCCTGTCACTACCAACCTCTGGCTGGTGAAGCCCTTACTTCTCTGGGAGTCTCAGATGGTGTGTCAATACATTATGGCTTTTAATGTTCGGTGTCAATCATGTTATTATCACAGCCAGGCAGTATATTACTGGGTAAGGGGTTCTAGGGGAGGGGAGGTGTTTGGGTGTTTTGGTGAAGTCCCTCTAGAATGCATTAAAGCAGGAACTCTGTTCATCCCCTCCTAACTTGAATAGCTCTCCTTTACCCTAGAGAGACAATGGTGGTTAATGAACTCAGGAGCTGACTCTCAGCCTTTGAATCCTGGATTTACCACTTACTAGCATTTTATTTACCCTCTTGTGTTTTTTCTTTATCTGTAAAATAAGGATGCCAATATTAGAGTTTTTGAGAAAAGTAAATGAATTAATATGTATGCAGGATTTAGAACAATGGCTGGCAACACTATTCAGGTGTTAGCTTTCATTATCATTTATTTTACATTTAGGGCTTCCTTTTTAAACAATATTTGAGGAAAGAGTTTCTCTGTTAATGTCTTTGGAAATGCTTAGACTTAAATAATGGCCAAAGGCCCTTCTTGAACTAACATTATATGGCCTTAGCTTACTTTAGGCCATGCTTTTTTTTTTTTTCCTTCATGAGCTGGTAATTATATTAAAATGATGTGATTTCGTGTGAGAAGCTTTCAAGCACAAGAGTGTTAATATGAAAGGATGAGTACTAAAGGTTTGTTGCCTTTTAATTAAATTATATAAACCAAATCAACCACTGAATTGCCCTGATAGCACATTTTAAACTACTTTCTATTGGAGAACATATCCCATTCTAACTATTCCTTCTCCTTTGACTGATTGCAGCCCAATCTAATGAAAGTTAGCTAAAGGATATCTGTAGCCTCCCAAATTAAGTTTGTATGATCCTTACTTAAATGTGTTACTTCAAAACACTTTTCATCATATTGAAAGCAAAGTGATACCGAGCTAAAAAGTTGATGAAAAACCTAATTACCTTGGCTAGGTATCTTTCTGCTGTCAATTTTACCAGGGTAAAGAGCTTACACAGCATCAGATAGTGAAATTCATGATTTAAACAACAACAGACACATCCAGAGGTGCATTAAGAAATGTCATAAAATGGGTGCCTCAGAAATCCCCTCTAAAATTCATCTATGCCGACCCCGTTTCTCAGATCTCTAGATGTCACTGCTGAGCATGACCTCTGCCCGCAATGTGCTTTCTGTAATTTTAATGCCAGAGTTGTAAAGAGTAAAAAAATTCTATTTTTTTAAAGTAAGGCTGTGGATACAAATGTAAACCTGTGTACACGCGGGCGTGTGTGCGTGCATTTGGATACAAATGGAGGATTAGGTTAGAGAAAGTACTACTTTTATTTAAAGTCAGAATTAATTTTGTAGATGATGAGATATAACCAGACCATCATAGGATTCAACCTTTTTAATGATCTCATTGGGAATGATTCCTCCTGATTTTGATTAGATTATTTCCAAGCTGCACATACCAGAAAGACAAGAACATTTAAGTTGATGGCTCACCCACAAAGTCCTCACAAAATACTCAGTTGTTTTCATGTGAATATAAAATGGTTATCGTTTGTGGTGAAATTAAAATCTTTGAGTAATACCCTCTAACAGATTGAAATGAGAATGTACTGTCACACTCATGTAATTATATTATGTGTGGGAAATCAATAGACACAATTGTATTTGTTCATGAAACCCATAGATATTAACATGTACCAAGCTGTTACTGCTTACTTTCCTTATTGAAACATTTAACCAATAATTATTGAATGCCTACCATGTACCAGGCACTATGGTGGTGCTACAGATACAGTGTTGAACAAAACAGTTATGATTTTTGTTCTCATAGAGATTACATTGTGGTGTAAGAAACTAGCAAGAAACAAGTCCGTAAATCAGTGTGCAGGTGCTATGAAAGTAATATCAAGGAACTACTTTAGATACAGGGTCATGGTAGGTCACCCTGAGGAAGTGACTTGAAACCAGATGAAGAATGGGGTGACAATGTTTCAGGCAGAGCCATGGTATGTGCAAGGGCTGTAAGGGGGAAAAGGGCTTGGCATATCCAAGGAATGAAGACAAGTGTAGCAAGTGCCAAGTGTGTGATGGAAGAGAAGCCAACGATGAGGCTGAACTGCAGGCAAAAGCAAGATCATCCAGGGGCTTGCAGAGCTACATTAAAAAGTCTGGATTTTATTTAAAGTTAATTAGAAACCATTCAAGAGTTTAAAACAGGGTTACATAATTTTTTTTTTTTTTTGAGGCAGAGTCTCACTCCGTTGTCTGAGCTAGAGTGCTATGGCGTCAGCCTAGCTCACAGCAACCTCAGACTCCTGGGCTCAAGCGATACTCCTGCCTCGGCCTCCCAAGTAGCTGGGACTATAGGTGCTCACCACGACGCCTGGCTATTTTTTCTATTTTTAATAGAGACGGGGTCTCACTCTTGCTCAGGCTGGTCTTGAACTCCTGACCTCAAGCAATTCTCCCACCTCAGCCTCGCGGAGAGCTAGGATTACTGGTGAGCCGTTGCAACTGGCCTACATAATTCAATTTATATATTGAGGGTCATTCTGGTTACTCTATGTAGAATGGAAAAGAGAGTTCAGAGAGGAAGTAGGGAGACCAATTCAGAGGCTTTGGCTGCAGCCCAGGTAGTAACAGTGTCAGTGGGAATGAAGAGGCAGGTTGGAGATACACTTTGGAAATAGAATAAACTGCATTTGGTAGTGGGATGAGTGTGGGTGGGCAGGAGGAGAAGCGGGGAGGTGTCTCTGTTTTGAGCAACTGGGAAGATAGTGGTGTTATTTGCTGCGATGTGGAAGATTTGGGTGAGGAATGTGTTTAGGAGTAATTTTAAAGAATTTGTTTAGGACAGGTTAAATTTATGATGCCTGTGAGACATCCAACTAAGTTGAAATTCTGACTTCCCATAAGGGACTTGACGATTAAAGTAATTATTCAGGCTAGGCCATAGTTGTAGTTATATAACGAAAATCCCTTCCCCAGAAGATGTGTTTTCACAGCCATCTTCATTAATGCCAGTTTCATTAGTCATAGCAAAACTACGTTTACATCACATGCTTGTCATAAAACATAAAAGGCTAAGTACTCCAAGCACTTACTATTAGGCAGTTTAGAAACATTAGGTTGCAATTGAGCTTCAAACAAACCATATGGAGCTGGCAGTGCAATATGATCTCAATTTAACACATGATGAAGGTGAAATTCAGAGAATAAAGTGATCTGCCCAAGTTTACACATCTATTATGTGACAGTGACATGTTTGAAAATAATAAACATATTAAAGTATTATTATCCACAGCCTTTCTGCCTTATCTATTTTTAAATTTTTTATTGTGATATAATACATATAACATTTCTGATTTTAACCATTTTAATACACAATTCAGTGTCATTAAATATTATACATTCACAATGTTATACAACCATCACTACTATTCATTTTCAGAACTTTTTCACTATCCCAAATAAAAACTCTATGCTCATTAAGTGATAACTCCCATTCTCCCTTCGCCCTTTCCTTGGTAACCTCTGTCTGTCTTTATGAGTTTTCCCAGTTTAGATATTTCATATAAGTGGAGTTACATGATATTTATCCTCTGTGTCTGGCTTATTTCACCTAACATAATGTTTTAAAAGTTTATCCATATTGCAGTATGTATTAGAATAATTTCTTTTAATAGTTGAGTAATACTTCGAATAATTTCTTTTAATAGTTGAGTAATACTTCATTATACATGTATACCACATTTTGTTTATCCATTCATCTGTTGATAGACAATTGGATTGTTTCTACCTTTTGGCTATTGTAAATGGTGCGCTATGATCATTGATATACAAATATCTGTTTGATTCCTTGCTTTCAGTTCTTTTGGGAATATTCCTAGGAGTGTCATTGCTGGATCATATGGTAATTCTATGTTTAACTGTTTGGGAAACCATCAAAGTGTTTTCGACACCATTTTATATTCTGACAAGCAATGGACCAGGGTTACAATTTTTCCGTATCCTTTACCAACACTTGTTATTTTCTTTTTCTTTTCTTTTTTTTTTTAATGACAGCCATCCTCATGGGTATGAAGTGGTATCTCATAGCAGTTTTTATTTGCATTTCTGTAGTGACTAACAATGCCGAGCATTTTGCCATATGCTCTTCGATCATTTGTATATCTTCTTTGGAAAAATGTCTATTCGGTGTCTCCATTTTCATTGGAGAAATGCCTGATCATTTTTGAATTGGATTGCTCTTCTTTGCTGTTGATTTGTTCTTTATATATTCTGGACATTAATCCCTTTTCAGATATATAATTCTGGATATTTTCTACTACTTCTTACCTATTTTTAAAAGGGGAATCTTTTATGTTTTTATAACTATTAGTCCCCTACTGTGTAAATCCAGGAAATGAATGGAGTATAGAACTGAAGAAACCAAAATAGGATAAATTGGTTTATGTAAAAATCAAAGAGATACAAGGAAAAAGGTAAATGATCCAGAGGGTGAAAGATGAGGGCAGGAATAGAGCAAGGAAAAGTGAACAGAGAAAAAGATGATGAGAGTAATTTATGTGAGGAGAGAAAAGAAAGATTGGGCATGGGACTTTGGTGAGACATATGTGTAAAGAAAAGTTTTGTAATATAACTTATTTATTGGAAAAGCTGAACTGTATAAATTATAAGCAGAAAACAATTTTATTCATTCTCCCTATTGTGGTTATGAGGATACATCAATTTTCCCCACCTGAATTTGGAATTCATTAAAATATTTATAGGTACAAATAAGATAGAGATTTAAAAAATTATCTCTATAACTGGTAAAACTGATATTGGATAATACAGCTTATATCCTTGGGCAAGAAGCTTTACTTATGCCATATTCCAGAATTAGACAAAATTATCCTCCCAGTTACAGGCAGCACTGGAAAACCTCAGGCCACCCCATATGGAAAATCTGGCCATGTGTAAAAGTGACTGCACAAAGCTGAGCAGAATATGTACTTCATAGTGGCAGCAGGACCCCAAGTTAAAAAGGAGAGGCAGAGGTTGAGTGATAGATGTCTAGTTCCTTATCCTACATTCACCAATCACATAAGTCATAACACTTATCCCCAGAAGTAGAATAAATGAGGAGGGTAGGAAGACCTCAGGGGTTTTCTTTTGATTGATCTCCCACTACATGGAAGAAAACATCAGATGGGAAAAGTATTCCTCTTTTAATATGCAACACTGCCCCTACAACGCCAGTTTGTTGAATAGTTTTCCTGCTCTTTATGTGATATTCCAGGTAGATCTCACATATTTTCTGGTCATTCTTTTCTTTTCTTTCTTTTTATTTTCCTTTTAGATACAGAGTTTTGCTCTGTCACCCAGGCTGGAATATAGTGGTCTGATCACAGCTCACTGTAACCTGGACTCAAGTGATCGTTCGATCTTGGCCTCTCAAGTAGTTGGGAGTATAGGTGCACACCACCATGCTGGGCTAATTTTTAAAATTTTTTGGTACAGACAGGGTATCTCTGGATATGTTTCCCAGGCTGTTCTTAAACTTCTTGCTTTAAGCTATCCTGCAACCTTGGCCTCACAAAATGCTGAGATTACAGGCATCTGGTCATTCTTGAATAATAAAAATCCAGTTCAGTTGATGTAATACTCTTATATATCTTGATATTCCCCTGTAACTTGGATATTGGGGATCCAGGAAGCAACTTGGAGTTGAAATAACTATGAATATACTAAAGGATCTATATCCTGTTTATGATGTGAAGGAAGCCAACACTAGAACAGAATGGGTCTCTGATGTCATTTATATAATGTCAATAGGGTTGCAAGCTACCTGTATAAGACCAGGTATTTTAAAGAAGCTCCTAAGTAGAAGAAAGTACGAAATCATTAGGTATGGGGAGGGTAAAGGGTGAGAGAGAGAAAAACAGAGAAATATCCTACTTACAAGGAATCTAAAAATCACACATGGCAAAAACAATGTTAGGAATAGTAGCCCAAATAACTACAGTTAGAGGATACATTTATTTCATATAAAAGGAAAATAAAAAACAATTAAAAATATTTAAATTAAGTATAGTTAGGATCTACAGAAAGATGAATAAAGGAATAATACCCATAAAGAAAATTATAAAATATATATGCAAGATAGGTGGAAGGAAACATAAATTAGATAAAAAAGACCCTATTAGAAATCTGTTTGTTTAAAATTTCAATGTATTACAGGGGTCCAAATTTTTTTGGTTACATAGATCACTTTTGTAGTGCTTGAGTCAGGGTTAAAAGTGTGCCCATCACCTAGATAGTGTTCATTGTACCCATTGGGTAGGTTTTTGCCCATCCCCTCCACCTCACTCCCCCAGCCCCCGCTTGATTTCCATTGAGTTTTCCCTCCTTCTATGCACGTGTGTGCTCAGCAATTAGTTCCAATTTAATAGTGAGTACATATGGTGTTTGTTTTTCCATTCATTGGACACTTCATTTAGGATAATGGTCTCCAGTTCCATCCAAATTGTTGTAAAAGGCATTAAGACATCCTTCTTCATGGCTGAGTAGTATTCCATGGCATACATATACCACCTTTTGTTAATGCCCGTGAATCGATGAGCATTTGGGTTGATTCCACATATTTGCAATTGTGAATTGTGCTGCTATAAACATTTGAGCGCAGGTGTCTTTTTGATAAAATCACTTCTTTTCCTTTGGGTAAGTACCCTGTAGTGGGATTGCTGGATCAAATTGTAGGTGGACTTTTAGTTCTTTGAGGAATCTCCATACTGTTTTCCATAGAGGTTGTATTAATTTGTAGTCCCACCAAAAGTTTATAAGTGTTCCTTTCTCTCTGCATCCACACCAGCATCTATTGTTTTGAATTTTTTGATAAAAGCCATTCTGACTGGGATACGGTGATATTTCATTGTGGTTTCAATTTGCATTTCCCTGATGATTAGCGATGTTGAGCATTTTTTCACATGTATATTGGCCATTTGTCTTTCTTCTTTTGAGAAGCTTCTGTTGATATGTTTTGCCCACTTCGCCCACTAATGGGATGGTTTGGTATTTTCCTGCTGATTTGCTTGAGTTTTTTGTAGATTCTGGTTAGTAGTCCTTTTTTGGGTGAATAACTTGCAAATATTTTCTCCCATTCTTTAGGTTGTCTATTTGTCCTGTTAGTCCTTTGGCTTTGCAGAAGCTTTTTAATTTTTTTTTCCATTAAATTAAATTTATTCAATTTAAATTGGCTGTTTATGTTGAGATTATGTTATTCCTAATTTTTTTTTATTGTTTGTTATTATAGGGGTACAGATGTTTAGGTTATGTATGTTGCCCTTGCCCCCCCTTCCCCCCAAGCCCAGTTTCAAGTATGTCCATCTCTCGGATGGTGCGCATTGCACTCTTTGTGTATGCATATACCCGTCCCCTCCTCCCCCTCGCCCCTCCCCCTTCCCCCTCCCTCCCTACCCGACATCCAATAGATGTTATTCTTATATGTACACTTATGTGTTGTTCAGTTACTACCAATTTGATGGTGAGTACATGTGGTACTTGTTTT